>VDFB02331312.1:0-37781 GCA_007258455.2 Sequoia sempervirens
AATATATATGTGCAATCATGTAATGTGAATCCCTTATTCTAAACAATGATAATATAGCAGCCAGTATTTAGTATCAATCACCCAAATATATGATGTAGCAATATGAGTGACTTCTAAATAAATATCTGCTACTAATCGACCAACAAGAAGGATGGATGAAATTGCATTTGAACTGCCCAAATAGATCATTACTCCTACAAATTTATCTCCAATGGAGACTTCACAAATTTGATCAACTATCACAGGCTAGGTTGGAATCGTTTCACCACCAAAACCCCAAACCTTCAAGCCCGAGAACTCTCAACCAAAATACAAGAAATATAAACTCCAATAATGAAAATGAATTTCCAAATGCAACTCTTATATCTTCCCATGCAAAAACCTTTCCCTCACAAATATTAAAATTTAAAAATTTGAATTTGACTTTAGGAGGGAAATATAATAAAGTGACTTTTAAATACTAAAGCTCCACTTAATTCACTTTAAATAATATTAATTAATTAATATTATTCGTAATATTTATTTGGAAAGAATAATATTAAATAATCAATAATTGATTCCCTTATTTTATTTAATGACTTACGGGAATTAAATAAGTCATTAAATCACTCGGCTTGTCAATTGGAAGGGGACATTACAAACTGATAACAAAAATAAATTGCAAACGCTTGTGATAATCTTATCCAAAATATTATTTTGGGGTATGTCTATCAATTGGGAGAATATTCTCTAAAATAGGTGTTATTTTGGGGGTAAGTGTAATGTCCCCTTCCAGTTGACATCTCTCAGTTCTTGAGATTAGCCTATTATGTGACCCTTGTAGGCTGATAGGGTGGATAGAGGGTCTTGTTGAGGCATGGCTTGGCTTCAGTTATCAAAATCATTCAGTTTGGCTTTCGTTCGGGGTCTTTTGGACGTCATTTGCTTGACTTACTATTTTTAGTAAGTGGGGACACTCAGCGGAGCACCCCTGCTATTTTTAGCAGTATGGTCTGGTCATATGCAGATTCAGTCACTTATCATCCCGCTTTAGACGGTTCGTCAATTGGACTTATATTGAGAGAGATATTAATATTTATTTGCCAAAATAAATATTAATTAAATTGAAGCTTATATTATTAAGTTATGATATAATTAAATATTATAACTTAAGTGACTTTATGGAAAGGGTCGACCATCATGAAGAAGGGGCCACTTTTTAATTATTAATTATAATTAAAAGGGCGTCCAAACTATGGGAAAATTAAAAGAGAAATTTAAAGTTTATTTAAATGATGCTTTTTTTGAAGAAGTCGACCTAAGTGAGAAATTATAAGTTTTCCTTTGAGAAGAATTGATCATTATGTTATGAAAATGGATGTTAGCCAATTCTTCCTTCAGAGAACGAAGCCAAGGGTTTGAGTTGTCTTTTGCATTGGAGAACGAGCCATCTTCAGTGTTTGCAATTCAAAGGCTGTGAAATACCAACGGATTTATTGTCTGCAGTTGAATAACTTCATTCAGAGGTTATTACAGATCTTACTGTGAGTTCATTTTATCCAGTGATTGGGCCGATTTCTTTCCAGAGAGGAATCTTTCCATTCGCCATCAATTCTCAGAATTCTGGCACACTTCCCAAGGTGGTACGGATTTTATTGCTGCTGTTTTAAGGTCGTACAAATCAGCTTGAGGGCCGTACTTTTTATTCAAGCCTGGACGCCTTGTCTTTTGGCTTTCTTTCTTCACCAGATGGTATGCATTGCACTCTGGGTCAGTCTGCATGGATTTCGAGGCTGGAGAAATGTCATTTGATGCTGGCAATATTAATTCTTCATCATTCTGGGGCGGCTGCAATCAACAAATCAGGTTTTTAAATAATGCAAGTTTGTTTTCCTTTTTGTCTGCATGTTAGGGTTTCAGTATTGTAATCACTGAGAAAGAATAATAAATACATTTGCTATCGATTCAGGGATCTATATGCTTCAATTTTTACCTTATTGTATTTATTAAATATTTTAGAAGTATTTCTTTCAAAAATCGCATTATGTTCTTTATATGCAAAAACCTCAAAAAGATCAAAAACCTTCAAAACACAAAAAAACAATCAATTTGAGCATCAGGGTTGAAGTTGAACTAGCAGGGTTCTTCACAGTGGTATCAGAGCGGTTTCCTACCACCTAAGGGTTTGGGATTCATATGCAGCCACAGGAGGTTGGGCTTCACAGATATTACACTCGCAGGAGAGCTTTGTTTGACAGGGAACGGGGATTGAACAGGCAGCCAGGTACCTTGGCTGACAGGACAAAAATTCCTCAAGATCCTAGGGATGATGATGC
The DNA here is from genome assembly GCA_007258455.2 of Sequoia sempervirens. Lineage (NCBI taxonomy): Eukaryota > Viridiplantae > Streptophyta > Pinopsida > Cupressales > Cupressaceae > Sequoia > Sequoia sempervirens. Next base: position 2,316 of record VDFB02331312.1, read on the forward strand.
TGAGGTCAGACAGACTCTTAGAGATTTTAGGACAGGTCAGCAGCAGGTAGCAGATGTATTACAGCAGTTGACCACAGCGATACAGAGGATTGGTTCGCCTAGGAGACCATCACCACGTCGTGATGAAGACAGGAGTGATGCAAGTTCACGGAGGATACCCAGGACTGTTTCACGGACAGCAGATAGGCCTACCTGGCCGACTTTTGTGAGACAGGAGCCTGACGGGGCTATTGTAGATGAGGAGCCAGAGGAAGTGTTCGTTGATATTCTTATGGCAGCGAACGATGAGTGGGAGTTATTGACCCTAGAGGTCAGAGAGAGAATTACCTTTGACAGGTTTATCACACAGAGGCGAGAGCATTACAGGAACAAGCCAGATAGGAGGCCTAGACATCAGAATAATGACCTGAAGCACGCCACAAACAAGCTCACTTTAGCTATGTTTGATGGCAGCGGTAAGGTTACAGCCCAGACTTGGATCAGTAAGTTGGATACCTTCCTTACATTATGTCCCATGGCGGAGGAGGATGCTATTAGATATGCTACTTTGCATCTTGAGGGGGCAGCTTATGACTGGTGGCATCATGGGATGGTGACACTTCAGCATGACCGTATCACCACTTACCAGGAGTTCGTGGATAGATTGGTGGGACGGTTTGACAAGAAGGATCATGAGACTTACTTCAGAGATTTGGCTCAGTTGAGACAGGTTGGTAGCTTGGAGGCTTACATAGGAGACTTCCAGAGATTATCAGTGATGGTTCCTAACATATCAAAGAGGCGTCTAGTTGTACTTTTTGTGGAGGGACTGTTGGAGCCAATGAAAGGATGGATCAAAGCATTTGATCCTCTTTCACTATAGGAAGCGATGAAGAAGGCACGCAGCATGAAACTTGCAGCTCCATCTAGCAAGTTCAATTCCAGGAATACTTCTTCATTCAAAGACAACAAGGGATTTAATAAAAATAAGGAGAAATCAGATTTTAGGAGTGATTCAAAGGGAAAATCAGCAGCACCCTTGGATCGAGAGACTCTTAATGATTTGCGCAGGAAGAAGCTTTGCTTCTACTGCAAGGGTCCCTAAGACGCTAACCATGATTGTCCTTTGCGGCCTAAGGGTAAGGCCAATAGAGTTATGTGGGCTTATTATGAGGATTCGGAATCAGAGAATTCTGAACAGCAGGAGAGTTCTAAGGAGTCAGAATCAGAGGCTTCAGAGCCTAAGGTGGGGGCAGAGTCAGAGCTCCAACTTCAGGAGGCACGATTGTCTAGCATTCAGCAGGAGGGACCTTTCAGACTTCGTGGAGTTTTGGCGGGTCAAAAGGTTATCACCCTGTTAGACACAGGTGCCACCCATAATTTTATAGATGCCAGATTTGTTGAGAAGCGTGGGCTCATAACCGAGGAGTTTGAGGGCATTCGGGTTAAGGTGGCTGATGGTTACACTCTCAGGTGTGACCGTATGATTAAGGATCTTCCTTTGCGCCTGAATAATTATGAATTCAAGGCTGATTACTATGTGGTGAATATGGGGGATATTGATTTAGTTTTGGGCATGGGTAAGCTGTTCCCTTAAGGAGATACAGCGTTTCAAGAACATGGAGAATCCCGATTCGTGTGGATGGAAAGAAACTCATATCTGAGGGCCATGCAGAGGCCGATAGCGTCGGGACTATTTCCTTAGGCGGATGGAGAGACTTATAACGTCATAACATAGTTGGAGTGGGCTCTTAGGAATTGCACTTTGGCCACCTACAGGAGGACAGCATAAGGCAAAGAGTATCATCGCGTTGAGAGTTAAGCATAGGAAGGAGTTTTGGTATTCCACCAGGGGAGACCTCAGACGAAGTAGTAGGCTTTATCGCTAGGAAACTTGAAGGGAGGCGTAAGCTTGAGTCATGATTACTCACTTGTGAGGCATCCAGCGGCTTAAAGGATGAGATAGAGATGACTATCAAAGTGCTGCTATAGGTCTGATGACCAAATGGAATCACCATTTATGCCAGTTGTTCTAGTAGAAAGATAAAATTTTACTTAAATATATGCATTCTGAAGTCCTAAATAGGGCTATTATGAAACAGATATCCCATACCCCATATAGATGAAGAAACGTGATGGGCTCCATGGTGCTTACCGAGAAGATAGACTTGAGATGGATATCACGAGATTAGAGTTACATTGGCGGAATATTGAAGGCCGCTTTTATTTGTCATTGTAGACACTTTGAGTTTGTGATTTATGCCATTTAGGCTGTAACCAATGCTCTAGTAACATTTTAATCCCTGCATAGATAAGTCTTCCACTCACATTGTGAGAGATATGTGCTTGTCTTCTTTGATGATATCTTGGTTTCTGTGAGACATGGCGGAGCATTTGGCTCATTTGGATACAATACTAAAATTTTGGAGAGAGAGTCCTTGTATGCCAAAAGGGAATCCAAATGCGATTTAGGGATGACTGAGTTGTTATACTTAGGCCATATTATCAGTGCAGGGGGAGTGCGGATGGATCCTGAGAAGATCCGTGCTATCGTAGATTGGCCTACTCCTGCGAACCTTATATAGCTACGAGGATTCCTGGGGTTATGTGGTTTCTATCGCAGATTTGTCAGTGGATATTCACGCCATGCAGCACCTATGACGGATTTGTTGAAAAAAGGTGCATTCATTTGGACTCCTGAGGCACAGGAGTGTTTTGTGAGGTTCAAGGAGCTTATGACTACATGTCCAGTGTTGGCACTGCCGGATTTTACGAAGCCTTTTGAGTTTCAGTGTGATGCTTCTGGTGAGGGCATTGGAGCAGTGCTTATGCAGGACAAGCACCCGATTGTTTATGAGAGCAGAAAACTCAGAGGACTAGAGAGGGTTTACAATATATATGATAAGGAAATGCTGGCCATAATGCATGCCTTGGCCAAATTCAGGCAATATTTAGTGGGCAGTAAGTTTTGCATTAAAACTGATTATAATAGCTTGAGGCATTTCTTAGGACAGCGGGATTTGAATGACCGTCAACAAAGTGGGTGAGTAAGTTACAGGCATATGACTTTGACATCGCCTATATCAAAGGTACACAGAATGTTGTTGCTAACGCTCTTTCACGCCGGCCTCATCTGAGTTCTATGGTACAGATTGCAGAGGACTGGAGGCACTTGATTGTGGCAGAGTGTGCCAAGGATACATGAGCATCTGGTATTGTTGAGGGATCTATTGTGGACACCAAGTACACACTTGTGAATGACTTGATCATTTACAAGAATAGGATTTTCTTGATCCTAGGGTCAGAGATGAAGAACACCATTCTGCGAGCTTTCCATGATGTACCTACAGCAGGGCACCCCGGGTAATTCAAAACATACATACAAGTTCGGGAGAGATTTACATGGAAGGGTCTTAAGGCAAAAGTTCTTCAATATGTGCGTGAGTGCCCTGTTTGTCAGCAAAACAAGCAAGAGAACACGTATCCGGCAGGATTGTTGCAGCCACTTCCGATTCCTGACCGAAGTAGAATGCTGTCGATGGATTTTGTACGGGCATACAAAGCCAAGGGCGTGATTATATAGTTGTGGATGCGTGAAGTACCCTCTTCCGTCCTCACGACTTACACAACTACTGCACGAATGGCAATTATTTTAGAGGTTTCGGTTTGCATGGGTTGCCTCGGAAGACATAGTTAGCGGCCCGAGGATAGTAGGTTCACGAGTCGCCACGGCGGAAGTGTTGGACTTTATTAGGACGAGCTTACCAAACACCGATTACCACTGCGGTAGGTAATTGATGAGGAATAATAAACAAATGGGTGAAGGCTACTCGGGAATTACGTGCGAGAACAGCGAAGGCATGGGTCAAGTGGATACACTTATGTGAGTATTGTTACAATACCACCTATCACATGACCATTCAGATGTCCCCCTTCATGGCGTTGTATGGGTATGAGGCGCCTAGTTTCCTTGATTTGCTACTGAGTGATAGTAGAGTGCCAAGTGCTGGAGACTTGTGCATGAGGCAGGGACAGCAAAGAGTCTTAAAAGGAGGAGAGAATATTGCTAAGGCACAGAATCAGCAGAAGCAGTATGCAAACCAGAAGAGGACAAAGAGATCTTTTGAGGTGGGAGATATGGTATATCTTATGCTGCAACCCTACCGACAGTCTACTCTCAGGAAGAGTGGGTCTGAGAAGCTCAAGCCACGGTATTATGGTCCTTTCAGAATTGTGAGGCATGTTGGAGAGGTGGCTTATGAGCTAGAGCTTCCAGCGGATAGTAAGGTCCACAATGTTTTTCATGTGTCACGTCTCAAGAAAGTGTTGGGACACCGTGTGGTACCTTAATGATATTGCCTCCCTTAGATGATGAGGGTAGTTGAAGTTTTAGTCGTGGAGTGATCCCCGGAATGGGAGAAAGACAGCTATAAGAGGACTATGGGGAATATTTGGTGAAGTGGAGATTTACGGTGGGAGGATGCTTTCATTAGGAGAGTAGGGAAGTTTGCAGCACATCACGGAGTTGGGGTGCTTGAGGACAGAAGCAATTTCCCCGGAAAGTGGACTATGTCCCCTTTCAGTTGACATCTCGGTTGTAGATGGCCTGATATGTGACCCTCGTAGGCTGATAGGGTGGATAGAGGGTCTTGTTGAGGCATGGCTTGGCTTCAGTTATCAAAATCATTCAGTTTGGCTTTCGTTCGGGGTCTTTTGGACATCATTTGCTTGACTTACTATTTTTAGTACGTGGGGACACTCAACGGAGCACCCCTGCTATCTTTAGTAGTATGGTCTGGTCATATGCAGATTCAGTCACTTATCATCCGGATTCAGACGGTTCGTCAATTGGACTTATATTGAGAGAGATATTAATATTTATTTGCCAAAATAAATATTAATTAAATTGAAGCTTATATTATTAAGTTATGATATAATTAAATATTATAACTTAAGTGACTTTATGGAAGGGGTCGACCATCATGAAGAAGGGGCCACTTTTTAATTATTAATTATAATTAAAAGGGCGTCCAAACTATGGGAAAATTAAAAGAGAAATTTAAAGTTTATTTAAATGATGCTTTTTTTGAAGAAGTCGACCTAAGTGAGAAATTATAAGTTTTCCTTTGAGAAGAATTGATCATTATGTTATGAAAATGGATGTTAGCCAATTCTTCCTTCAGAGAACGAAGCCAAGGGTTTGAGTTGTCTTTTGCATTGGAGAACGAGCCATCTTCAGTGTTTGCAATTCAGAGGCTGTGAAATACCAGCGGATTTATTGTCTGCAGTTGAATAACTTCATTCAGAGGTTATTACAAATCTTACTATGAGTTCATTTTATCCAGTGATTGGGCCGATTTCTTTCCAGAGAGGAATCTTTCCATTCGCCATCAATTCTCAGAATTCTAGCACACTTCCCAAGGTGGTACGGATTTTATTGCTGCTGTTTAAAGGTCGTACAAATCAGCTTGAGGGCCGTACTTTTTATTCAAGCCTGGACGCCTTGTCTTTTGGCTTTCTTTCTTCACCAGATGGTACGCCTTGCACTCTAGGTCAGTCTGCATGGATTTCGAGGCTGGAGAAATGTCATTTGATGCTGGCAGTATTAATTCTTCATCATTCTGGGGTGGCTGCAATCAGCAAATTAGGTTTTTAAATAATGCAAGTTTGTTTTCCTTTTAGTCTACATGTTAGGGTTTCAGTATTGTAATCACTGAGAAAGAATAATAAATACATTTGCTATCGATTCAGGGATCTATATGCTTTAGTTTTTACCTTATTGTATTTATTAAAGATTTTAGAAGTATTTCTTTCAAAAATCGCATTATGTTCTTTATATGCAAAAACCTCAAAAAAATCAAAAACCTTCAAAACACAAAAAAACAATCAGTTTGAGCATCAGGGTTGAAGTTGAACCAGCAGGGTTCTTCACAGTAAGAGCAGTAAAAAACAAAATTTTAGAAGCCACAACTATTTCCCAAAGAAGAACAAAATGAGTAAAAGCAATTTTATTTTAAAACTGAAAGTGGAAAAACAAAAGACACATCCATGAAAAAGTAAAGTTTGGTTTTTAATGAAATATTATTACTAGTAAAAAAAGTGGTGTGGTTCATATAATATTAACTATACTACTCCAAGTTTCTGAGACAAGGACAGCAGGGGACAAGGGGACACATTTCGGAGTCCCCGATTTTTCGAGCTATTTTTATGGATGGCAAGGGATGGCAATGGGGACAACTATATAAAAAATAGGTAAAGTTTAAAATATATAGGGAAATTTTAAATATTCAAATGATAACATCGATAAAGCATTCATATATACATTATAAAACCTTAATAGATAACATTTGTGTTAAATTGAGAGATCATGAGAGTCAAAATCAAACAAATTAGCAAATGTGAAAACTTAATTCAAATTACTTTCATAATTCAGTGTCAATATCCATATGATATTAAAAACCAGTATACAAGTTACAACAAAATTCCCAAAGGCTACAAGTTTCACTTTCGATTACAATATGAAAATACAAAAAAATAAAGTACACCGCTTCCCCTAATCTGCATCTCTCAACACTGCATCAAAATCGGAGTCCTCCTCTGAGTCATTGCCAGTATGAGGGTCTTCCTCATCCAAAAAAATCCATATCAATCCCTCTAGTACCTCCTCGTAAAATTGGGCAACGTCTTCAGGATCAACATCCTACCGTAAAGCTAGAGTCTATCAATACTCTAGAGTTTGACGATCCTGAAGTCGAAGAGCACTATGCACATCCACTGGCTTCACTACTCGTCGAGAGTTAAGTCTATTCCTCTTGATCGAGTGGATAAAGCCATATGTGGACCAATTCCTCTCTACAGCAGAGGAACTAGCAACGTGTCAAAGGAAGTGAATGGCAAGCATCCTCAATTGTGGTGCATCATTCCCATGCCATGTCCACCATCCAATAGGGTCAATTTGAGCTAATGTAGCTCTATCTATCTTCACCTCCAGTTTACTGAATGTTGGACCATAAAAATTTGTGAAGGCAAGCCATTGTGTGTGAAGTATTGTAGACTCCTCAACTAAATACATATTTTGAAAGGCTTTCACTAGCCCTTTTCTCACCTCTTTGTCATCACAAGGAGGCAACCTTCCAACCTTTGGTGCATACCGTTTGGGATTTAGAGCAAAGGCTGCCATATGAAGCAAGATGTTCGTTGTGGTCCACCTCCGCATCACAATGGGCTTAATATGTTGCTCATATAATCCCAAAGTAGGATCCTTAGCCAAAATTGTTTGCTTTATCTTTCCAAGCAAGCGATAAAATGTTTCATATATCTCTCCAAGACTAGGAGAGTTCGTATAAACATATCTCAAGACATCTAACACACGTTAGATGAAAGAGCAAACATATCTACAAAATGCAAACAAAAAGTTCAAAAGAATTAATTGACAAGTTAAAAACTTTGAAAGTTGAAACATTGAACAGTAAAATTAAAATATTAAAATCAGAAAATTAATATGAAAATCAGCAATTTAGTATTTAATATTTATTAAATCACCAATGTCTTACCTCAAAATGGACCACCAATTGTCATCAAGGATTCTTTGTTCAATGGCTTTTCCTTCAGTAGAGCTTGAATTAGGCCATCTACTCCACTCTGAATTCACTATCATCAATTGCAAAGGCTCATGAACCTCAATCATCCTCTCTAACAAAATGAAGTAACTGGCATATCTTGGCTAAACATGTTTAAGGAATTCCTTCTTTGAAAATGTCCAGAAGAGAGTGAGGTGTGGTGGTTGCAAATGAACATTAGAATATCCCTAGCTTCTACCACCACTTGCTTCACTCAATTTATTTTCCCTATCTTTCAATGCAATGATCAATGCATGAACACAACATGGGGTCCAAAAGATGTGCTTGTAAGCAACCTCCACCATCATACCAACCAATTTGCACACATGCTAAATCAGTAACCACCTGTACAACATTTGAGGTCCCAACCTCCTCTATAGCCTCTCTCAAAATACTAAACCGGAAGTCTACGTCCTTACATTTCCCTGAACAATCCACAATTCTAAGAAAATAAGAGTCAGCTAGGCATGACTAGGATATTGATGAGTGGCCAATGTTTAATATCAGTCCACCCATCCATCACAATAGACAATCCATCCTGATCCAATTTTTCCTCATATCCTCCATTAGCAAATTAATCTTAGAATATTCTTTGTCTAGGAGGGTACTACGTAGTATATGATCTCCAAGGGATACAAATGAGGGATCAATAGATGCTACATGTTTGATCATTTGTTGAAATAAGAGTAATGGGCCACATGAAATGGGATGGCATGAGCATAAAAAAATTGGCAATGGAAGACTATATTGCAACTCGTGCTTACACATTAAACATACCTACAACTGTCTGTGGCCTCTCACCACAACTAACCTTCCTCTTTCCTCCTGTGGCAATATCACTACTATCACTACCAACCATGGATGGCATAGGCATAAATGACTGTCAACTTGTAAAAGAATGTCCAAGCATTGTCATGCCAGTAGACCTCATTTTTGCCTCCATGTGCAATCTATGAGCCTCTAGCTCATCATCCTTTATGTTTGGACAAACCTTAACTCCATGACTTGTAACACCCAAAAAATGAGACCGTGCCCTTGTGTAGCTCCCTCTAAAATCTGTGTTGCAAATGTGACATAACCACACTCTGCTCCCCATGAATTTTTACTTTTAGTATCTAGGGCTCTCACAAATTGGAGAAGAGGTTTCTTTTTGTTAAAAGGGCCCTTTACATAAGTTTTCAAGATTTCTGAAAGGCACTCAAATGGATTCTTTGGCTGTTCACCTCCACCCCCAACACTTCCACACTTTGAATGAGGTTGAAACCCTTGCATTTATTTGAGTTTCTTCCAATTCATTGTCGCTTTTGTCATTCTCGTCGCTGCTCAAGTTGTTTTTTTGAGATTTAATGCAACTTCAAACAAATAAATAAATCAAAATTTCTTACTTTAAGCTTTGAGAAAACTTGCAAAAAGAAAAAAAAATGATAGAATGACTTGCTTCTTTGAAGAAATTGCAGTCTCACTACCAATGATACCCCAGATTCAACCTCTTTGGTAGCTGCTCCTTCAATCCCTGCTAAAACAATTTTCTCTTCCTTCAAACCCTACTACAATATTTTTGCACAAACAAAAAATGCATATGAAATGAGTGAAAAAATTTCCAATGCGAAATTAATAGAGAAAAATAATACGCACAAATAAACACACAGATTTACATGGAAATCTTGGTAAAATTATACAAGGAGAAAACCACGAGAAAAGATCTTAAATATTTCATAAATTTGGAAAAATCTACAAATACAAAAATCATCAAACTATAAAAAAAATAAGACTTCGAAAATGCATAAAAAATCTGAGTTGCAGAGTCCTTGTCGAACAAAACTTTCCAAAAATATAAAGTGTGACTTGTGCAACTACATGTCTAACATTTGTCAAAGCCCCCTATCACTTCTACCTTCGGTTGAATAGAAGGCCTTCAACCGCCTCGAGCACATACCTGAAGCACTAACTAGGACCTTCAATGTTGACTATACATCACTATTGGAATAACAATAAAATTGACTTCATATTCCAACAACAAGTGTAATGTTCCCTTTTCGATAGCCACCTTGATGAGCGTTTAGCCTTTATTTATTCCCAAAGGCTAAACAGGAGAAATAAGGGAGTAAGTATTAAATTAATTATTTATCAACTTATTTCAATAAAGTAAAATTAAAAAAATGACTTTATATTTAATTAATTTAATAAAGTGACTTAAAATAAAATATTATATCATAAAGTCACTTAAGGGAATAAAATAATAATATTTCTAAAAGTTTCTTGGAAGTCTAGGAGAAATCTTTATAAGGAGTTGTTGGCTTAGCATTTGGACATGTTTGACTTGAATCACATTTCTCATTACCAATTTGGTAGAAGCTGAATGTTTTGCTTTGCTCAAGGGTTTGAAGACTCTAGAGTACCATGTTTGGTTGTGAAAGATCAACCCTAGTTGGAGTTGTTGAGGAATCCATCAAGCGTTTCTACAGGTGCTTCATTGGAGAACTAAACAGGTGCAATAGCTGATGTATTATTGCCCTTTTGATAGGAATTCTAAATTGATGTGACAGTTGGTTTATTATTGCATCATCATCATTGCAGCAGCTGAGGTATTGTTACAAGCATAATTCATTGGAGAGCAATAGCTGATGTATTGTTGCAATCCCATTTGAGGATAGATTTTGATTATCATTCCAAATTTAATGGTCGTGGACCAAATTTGGAAATACGATTTGAAGAAAATAAGTGTAGAGCTGGGAGGACAACTTCAGGAGTTTGATTGTGGATAAAGGCATTGGAAAATTCATCTTATTTTGAGCAGGTCAAATTTACCAGTCAAAGTCAATTTTATTATTGAAGCGATTTGAAGAAGACATATTCTCAAAATCTCGATAAAGACAGTGCAGAAAGAACAAAACTAAATCCTGACGCAGTCACCTAATTATTTCGCAGAGGAAAAAACAAAATACAGAAAGAGCCAAAGTGTGGCGTCATTTGAGGAAAAACAAATATTGTATCTGAAGGTTATCGATTCATTCTAAGGCGTGACAGAGGCGAATTCCTTGATGATGTGGCAACTAAAAAATCGCAGGTTTGGAAAAGACAAGAATTGATTGTTATTATTGGGTGTATTCTTCATTTATATTGTTTGTGAATTGTGGGACAACCCTTTCAAGAGCATCGGATTTCTAAGGCCTTGATAATTACGAAATATTCAAAGCAAGTAAAATATTTTCCCATGGAACTTTCTCAAAGGGACTTTTTAATTTCCCGCTTAAAATATTTCATTAAATCATCTTTATAAAGTGACCTTTAATATTCTTAGCAAGTCATGGGAAGAGCACTTCAAGCACTTGGAGGAAGTGCTTAATATTTTGGAGTCTGAATGTTTGTTCGCTAAAGAGTCCAAATGTGAATTTTGAATGATTGAGCTGCTCTACCTTCAGCATATCATCAGCTCTAAGGGAGTTAGAGTTGACCCTAAAAAGATCAAGGCTATCTTGGATTGGCCTCCTATAAGAGCCCTTGCAAAATTTCAACTTAATTTGCTGCTTTGGACTCTCAAGAATTTTGTCAAACAGTTTGCTTGTAACCTCCTTAATGCTGGTAAATGATGTTTCTTTGTTTTTTCTCATAAACTGATCATGAATGTATGAAACTAAATATGCAGAGGACTGAAATGCAATTGAATATGAAGTGCAAGATATATTTTGATTTTCCAAAGATCATAAGATGACTGAAAATGAAATTACTTGACATATACAGCTCGAAGACATTATGTCAAACAGTTATTATGCAAACCCCAAACTCATGTATATTGCTGATTGTGACTAATTACATTCCTTGACATTGATTTGCAATAATATGGATGCATTCCCAACCCAAATCAATACAATGAAATGACAACTAAGTTTATCATATATTTTTCATTTACAATCTGCTGACAGTGACTTCATTCCCTAACAACTAGACTCAAATGCAATAAATAATAAAGAACTTGAGTAAAGAATTTCTCCAAAATGACTTCTCCAAGCAGCGCTGATGCTCCTTATTTGCTGTGAACAACCTCAACAATATTTGTTTCCAGCAAATGATGTCTTCAGCAAAATCAAGCATTGTCTTTATGTGTCAGTCTCTTTATCTTTTAAAAACTCGACAATCTCTAGATAAAGCGGCTCATTCTTGTCTTGGTGAAGGCCATGCATAAACTTGGCTCCCAACGACTGAGCCAACTCACCTCAATGACTCGATGATTGGCAATATATGAAATCGGCTATTCTAATGTATGCTTATTTTTGTCGGCTTCTTCAAAATATAGTGCCCAGCTTTTCCTCAAAAACCACGATGTTTGTCTTCTTTTCCAAATTGCAATGAAGGGGATGACTATATTCCAAAATCGAAATGATACATATATTAAAGGAAAATTGACTATGTTTGAGAAGCGGCGCCAATACATCTTCCCAGCAAGTGAAGTCATCCTCAAGATATTCTATATAATTTTCTCTCCATTTATTTTTGTCTTTGTCAAATGAGACAAGATCCAGCTGTGCGTCGCTCTTTCAATGATCGAATTTCCTTATGATAGAATCAGCTTCAAATAAGAGCGCCTCCTCAAGTAGGACCCGATAAAGAGAGTATGATTGTCTTTACCTCTTTCTTGTTGGTATTTGACTTGTCCTTTTGTGACTGCTAAGTGAGTTGTGTGCTTGCCAGGTGGTTTATTATCTTTATGTAATGTACCCTTCGGTTGACATCTCAAGTTCATGAGTTAGCCTATTATACTTGATTTTCGTGGAGGCTGATAGAGGTGGATAGAGGTCTTGGTAAGAGGCTTGAAGCAGCTGATTATCGAATCATTCTTTTCCGGCACTGGGTCGGGGTCATTCCGGACATCATTTGCTTGACTTACTATTTTTAGTAAGTGGAGACACTCAGCAGAGCACCCCTGCTATTTTTAGCAGTATGGTCTAGTCATATGCAGTTTTAGTCACTTATCATCCAGCTTCAGACGGTTTGTCGATTGGACTTATATTGAGAGAGATATTAATATTTATTTGCCAAAATAAATATTAATTAAATTGAAGCTTATGTTATAAAGTTATAATATAATTAAATATTATAACTTAAGTGACTTTATGGAAGGGGTCGACCAACATGAAGAAGGGGCCATTTTCAATTAATGATTATAATTAAAAAAGGGCGTCCAAACTATTGAAAGATTTAAAGTGTAATTCAAGTTTTATTTTAAATGATGCTTTTTGAAGGAAATCGACCCAACTGAGAAGATATAAGTTTTCTTTGAGAAAACTTCATTCATTATGTTTTGGAAAATCGATTTTAGCCTATTCCTTCCTTGACGAAGCCAAAGGAGTTCTGATTGTCTTACGCGTGGAGAAAGAGCCATCTCGGTATTAGGTTCAAAGTATGAAATATCAGGTGATTTAGTACTGTCGGTGGATAACTTCATCGGAAGTTATTCTGAGGCGTATTGAAGTTACCATTGAGTTTGATTCATGGTACGGAAAAGGAATAACTTTGAAGCGGTACAGTTTAGGATCTTCACCTACTTGAATCCCAAGGTTATACGAATCCCGATTCTTCTTCTTTGTTTGAGGTGCATTTTTGTTATGACCTTTTCACACATGGCCCATCGGTGGGACTGATTACTGCTAGTTTTGGGAGTTAACGTCTCCTTTTTAGCGATTCTGAGGATCCCTTTGTTAAGGATTTTAGTCGGTTGAGAGTCCACTAGAACCCTGAGTCGATGGTGTACTTGAATCGGTCGCGTAAAGGCGATCATGGAGGCCTTCGAGAGGGCCCAAAGAGGCGAAGATGCATTTGTAAAGTCGACCGGTCAGGACTTCCCTTATTTTTAGGAAAAAGTTGCTTTTTCGATTTTTCATTTTGGCATTTTTGGACCAAACAATGTTCCCTATTTTTTAGGGTTCGCTTTTTCTATTTTTAGAAAGTTTCTATTTTTGGAAAGTTTCTATTTTTGGAAAGGTCCTGAGTTCTGAAAACGCACTCAGAAGTTCGAAAAACTCAATAGAACTCTCAGAAAATCAAAATGAAAAAAATTGAAAATTTTTGAAAAATTTGCAAAAAAAGTTCAAAAAGCATGAAAATCAGGCCAAAAACGTTCAAAAATCTGGAAAAACCAGTCAAAACCAGTTCAAGATCAATCAGATCTGAAGATGAAATCATGAAAATCAGTTCTAAAATGGTGAAGTTTGTGAGAAATCTGTGCAAGTCTGGAAAATTCGCCATGAAGGAAGATGTATGAAGGTCTGGAAGGTCATGGAACTCGCCCAGCAGCTTAGAAGGATGTCCAAAGAAGTCTTGAAGTTCGCCCAGCTTTCTTGAAGGCACATCCTAGGACTCTTCAAGGTCCGCCATGCATATGCCCATCAGCTTCAAAGTCCGCCATGCACCTTGGGACAATATCCTTGCATCTCATGAAGTCCGCCATGCATATTGGAGGCATATCCTTGGACCTTCTAAAGTCCGCCCAAGGCCATCCTTGATTCCTTTGAAGTCCGCCATCTCATGAAGGATATCCTAAGACTGCCCAAAGTCCGCCATCCTTGTCCATGCAAGCTTTGAAGTCCGCCATGTGCTTGAGGGAAGTGCCAAAGGGTCTTAAAGTCCGCCTTTGATGTCCTTGCATGCTCTAAAGTCCGCCATCTGCCAAGGGGGATATCCTATAAGCCTCCAAAGTCCGCCCTTGCATCATGTAGCACGTCCTAAAGACCTTCAAAGTCCGCCCTTGCATCTTGAAGACATCCTTATCCCTTCCAAAGTCCGCCCAGCACATAAAATGCACATCCAAAAAGGTCTTAAAGTCCGCCATTTCACTTTAAAGGACGTCCAAAATACTAATGAAGTCCGCCCTTGAAAGGTGGGACTTGGCTAAAGGCTATTGAAAGTCCGCCTAGGCATGAAAGTAAGGAAAAATCAACATATTTGCTAAGTGTTGGCACCTAGCTAAGGAGAATTTTGAAATCTGGTTAAGTATGAGGGCCTAAAAGGGTAGAAAATCTTTTCCAAAGGGATAAAATGATGAGAATAAGTGCTAAGAAGTTGAGGAAATCCACCCTAGAAAAGAGGGACATCCATGGTGTCCGTCCAAAAGATCTACAAAGTCCGCCATATGTTTGGAGGAGCTAGCAAAGTATCAAGGACATCCATAATCTTCGTCCAAGATGTCAAGGAAATCCGCCCAAGATGGTAAGATGGTAAGATAATAAGAATTTTGGCTAAGTGTTAATGCCAAGTCTAAGAAGAGGTTCGAATATTTGCCTAAGTACAGAGGCTAAAAGGATGAAAAATGAAGACGTTGGCCAAGTATTGTGACACTTTCGAGAGGACAAATGCCAAGATTGAAAGGACATGTGCTAAAGTGCTCCGAGGGATATAGCCGAGAATAAAGCGGGATATTACCCTATGCGATGAGAAAAGAGATAAAGATTGCCTAGAAGTAATATGGAGAAGAGAGGAGAATGTGAAGAGAATTGTCGAAAGCGACTAAAAGGAAAATGCAAAGCTGAGGGGAGAGAAAAGGAAGAATTAGATCCTTGGCCAAAGGGAGGAAGAATATGTCGGACATCGAGGAAATTCGCCTAACAAAGACATTCGGACAAGGATTTTTCCTAAAAAAAGTCGACTGAGCAAGGAAGTATTTGACTTTGGCAGAGCAAAATAAGCTTAAAATCTCGCCTCGGCAAAGAAAAATAGGGATCTGGCAATGAAATTCTCGACGGAATGGCTTAAGATTTGGTTTGGCTAGACAAAATTAAGGACGAGATAGGAAAACAAACTCTCAGCCAAGAAAGATGGAAGGAAGATCGAGATAGCCATGGGTCCAAGACGAACGGGTTGGAATTAATTGAAATATTTTAATATTTTAATATTAATTTTCAACTATTTGGAAACTTAAAATACCTTGGACAAAATCAAAATTGTCAGACACGAATCGGACGAAAATAAAGCACGCCAGGCAGAGATGAAATCCGACAAAAAAAAGAAAATTAAATTCACCATGAATTTAAATTTAAAATATTTAATGTTTCATTTAAAAGTTAAGAAGAAAAATCAAAAAATAAACATTAAAATTCGAATTTTGAAGATCGTTAAGATTTGTCCCGGATAAGTTAAAGTGATCCTTATCCCGGAAGATAAAAGAAAGTTACTGTTTGGAAAAGAAATAAAACAAATTGAGATCGAGAAAGATTATGGCAGTTGCTAAATCGAATTCAATCCTTCAGCATTATAATGAGTTTCAGCAACTCATTTTTTTCACACACAGCTGAAGAGAAATTTAATCTTTCTCGAAATTGTCAGGCAATTAATTCGTCCATAAGCAAAGTCGAATTTTCCCAGAGAGAGAAGCAGTGTTATGCTGAGGAATTTTTCGCGGGAAAAGAAAAAGAGATTTATTCAAAGCTGAATTCTTCTTGAAGAGGGGCGCACTTTTCAAAAAAATCAAATTTTTAAATCTGGTCCCGCATTTAAATTCCTTATTTGAGGATTTGGTGATTTGGTCGAAAGTGCGGTACTGTATCTTTTCATATCATCATCTTATGAAGCTGCAGCAAAATTTTAATTCTATTCAAAGTCACTTTCAGCTTGCTTTTTCGCAGCAAATTAATTATCTAAACAGCTGAAAGTCAAATTCTCAAATCCAAGGAACGAGGTTTTAATAATTTTAAAAGTCTTTTTATTAATGTTAATATTATGACTGCAGGTTGACGGACACGGCAGGAGTATTATCCAGGAAGCTGAAAATGAAGTTCGCCAACAAGGGTGCTCAGAAGGAGACCAAAGTCATCTCAAAGTGGAAGAATGTCGTGGATACTGACCTCGGACATGTAGATTTTGACGAATTTAAGAAAAGAGTATACGGTCAGAAGGGACTTCCCACGGCAATAGCCAGAAGAATGGTCAGAAACGGGATATTCCAAGCAGCTGGATTCCCTCCGGCAATGGATTGTGCAGAGTTAATGGTAGAGTGTGCCCGCCATTATGATGCTCAGAAAAGACAAATTATCGCCCCTGACGGAAGGATCTTGGCACACTTGAACGAAGTGTCAATCCAGGAGACCTTTGGCATCCCTGAACATTCAAGAACGGTCTGTAAGACCAAAGAAGAAGCCAAAATGCTATATGACAGCAAGTCAGATTTGTGCGCCACAACAGTCAACAAGGTTTGGATGGACAAGCCAAAGCCGTCAATCAAGAAGTTGCCCAAGAGGCCTCGCCGCACGGACTTCAAGGAGGATTTCAGAGATATTGTGCTGATGCTTAACAGAATAGCTGGCAATCCGCAAGGCGCCTTCTTTGAGAGCTGGATGTACTATTTCATCGACGAGATCACCTCCGGAGTCAAAATGTTCAACTGGTCATGGATGATAAGTGACAACCTCCATGAGCAACTGATCAACCTTGAAGAGACCAAGTCTTTTCACATGAGTTCATATGTGATATACCTGTTGGCCAGATCATACAAATATCCAGGATTGATCTGCAAAGGCAAAATTGGCAACGGGGAGAACGAGCTCAAGCCTTACGACTGCTATCCTCAGCTCCAGTTGAAGGAGAAGACTCACTTCAGGAGGGTGCATGATGCATTCCTAATGCATGTCACCAGAAAGCTTCAAGGAGGAGTGCACCAAAGGCTGAGCCATGAAGCAAAAAGTCTTATCAGCAAATATGGGTCTTGGTTCATCCAGTTCCCTAAATTCACATATATCAGGATCCAGGGATTTACTGGAAATCCCTATAACTTGCCTATCTATCCATTAAATGGGATGAGTATTGCACCGAGTTTTAAAGACAATTGAAAGAGTACCCGGAGATATTGAGGAGGCCGACCAAGGAAGTCCGAGTCACGTCCATTCTTCATCGGGAACATGCTAGAGTACTGTCCATCCGCACAGGCAGCTGAAAGTGCAAGACTAGAGATCCAATGGTATCCTTTCACGGCATACAAGTCCAGGGTCAATTATGACCCACATCATAATATCCGGACAATGGAAGGGAGAAAATATAAGCACAGGATGGAATTGGAGGATTTCTGGGCAAATGCTGCGGATGAATATGAGGTCAGACGGAAGATGTGGTCCAGGATGTCCTTGGATTTCATGAGAACAATTGAGTTCTGTCGAGTGCCTGATCAGCTCCAAGATGATGGAAACCACGTCCAGCCTCGCTTTGAGGAAAGCCGACCTCTCCCTCCGGTAAAATGGTCAGAGCCAGAGCACGCAAACCTAGCCACCCAGTAGGGCGGTGGCAAATATTCTAGGTGGTGGGTGATTATCATGTTGGGAATTGCAAGGCCGAGAGGAGTCGCAGCTCACATATGATGCATTTGAAGGCGGAATTGATCATATTCCTCTAATCTTTGCATCCCATCAAGACTTGGTCGGGATTGGAGAGAAGAAAAGAAATGGTGCCAAGTGCTGAACCTGTTTCCAAGAGGCATAAAGGAGAGCCTTCTCGGTCAGCAGCATCCAGGAACATTGACCAGTTTGTGGCCAATATAGACGACTCCTTGGTCGAGATGCTCGAACCTCTTGCAGCTTAGGAAGTAAATGATGAGCCTATTCAACTAGATGATGAAGAGCCTGTGTCACCAATAGGCACAGAGATTTTAGGTTCAGACAATGACATAGAAGCTCGGGACAATGACTTAGAGGAAGGAATGATTTCCGCCCTCAGAGGGATAGTGGATGCTCCGAATGAGGAGGAAGTTCAAGTAGAGGATGGCATTGAACAATCGACCATTCCAGACTGGCTGTTGGAAAGGATGAAGATCCAGGTGCCTGCTGAGGCTCAACAAGAAGAAGAAGATGATACTGCCGATTTCTTGGCAAGATTAGAGCAGGTTGCAATCAAGAAGCCCGCCAAGAAGTTCTCCACCATTCAGAGGAACGAGACAGGCAACCGTTCCGTGCACATTGCAGTGCCTACAGTGGACAAGCCACAAGACGAAATCACTCCCTACAAAGAGTGCCAGCGGTGACCTTGAATTACGACCTCGAAGATTGAGGAAGTGAAAAGTTGAATAATTAAAGGTCACCGACCGGTAAAGGTGAGACTAGAAAAGTATTAAGAGAAAAGAGTATAAAAAGAGTCCAAACGTCTCAAAGAATATATACAACATTTGACCCAGCCGCTTGATCAGGGCAATGCGACTGTTCCTTCTCTCCTCAATTCATCACAAGAGGTGACTAGGGAAGTCGAGCACGGAATGGTGATGGCCAGGGAAGCACAAGACTAGATGGTAAGTGAAGGCATGGAAGCGGCCTTGTTCATGGAAAATTTGGCACTGGCCTATGGACAAACCTCTTCATTTCTTTCCAGATTGATGGATATGGCAGAAACATGGGAAGGTGTCCCGGATATGCAGGAAAGGCTTATTCCAAGCCTTAGAGTTTTGAAGAGCACTCCGAGAGAGGAGTTGGTTGATAAAAAGGTGATTGCTGCAAGGGCAGCATATGATTTTCATCACTGGTTTTGGGCAGTGACAATATGAGAAGAAGTCTTGGAGAAGGCAAGAGTCGATGGACTTGGAATTGAAGAACAGGTCAGGAAAATCCGGGAGAAGATTTGCATGATAACTACTCATGTGTTCGACCGTGAAGTCATCCGGGAGAATGACATGCAGTTGGAGAGATTGAAGCATAAGGTTCAAGAAACTTTCTTCTCGACCGCTGGACCTTTCTTGAAACAAGACTTTGCGAGAGTGGCAAGGCTCTTGTCCATTTGAAAGGATTTTGAGAAGCAGGAGGCAGATTGGGAAGGTACTTTTGCTAGATGTACTGAGAAGTTGGGCGGACTTGAATTCCGGATCAGCATGCTGCCGCCTGTCACGATGGACGAGGTCATTGCAATAGTGTCCAGATTCGCCAAGCACAATGCCACTCAAATGGATAAGGACGCCTCTCCTAGATTATAGCTGGAACTGCCACTTTTCTGATAGTTTTCTGATGATTAACTCTTGTTATTTTGGGAAACCCTAATTAGGGTTTGGTTGTAATAATCTCGGCCGTTGATCTTGTTTTAAATCTCGGCCCTTCATTTCATTTTTGGAGCTCTATATAAACTAGTGCTCTCTCATTTTCATTCGGTGTGGAGACAGATTATGTATATTGTCGCATTGAGACTATTTTGAATGATAAAAGCTCTTGAGCATGATTTGCCTTGAATCACTTCTTATTGTTCAATAGTAAGCGAGGTTACATATTATCTTCCGCCATAGATTAGAGTTAAAGTTAGATTAAATAGAATTTGCTTTGAAAAGTTGTTAAATTGAATGAGAGATTGATCGTATTGATTCGATGGTGAAGTGTAGCTCATACTTTTTTCGAATGGATGATTTGCATTCGATTTGTAAAGTTAGCCTGAGCTCTTAAACGTGGAGGCTTAACTTCAACCTCATTCGAGGTGTGAAAATTATTCTCACAAACCCCTTGAAGATTGCACCCACTTTGCGTATGTTGTCCTGCAGGAGGCGAAACAAAGTGTGGTTTATTCCTCTTCACCGAGTCCTTACTGTCTCTTGAGTTCTTAGGCTTAGACTAGATTCTCTGAACCCTATTCTTTTTGCCATTTTTTTGAGATCCACAATTGAAAGTCCTAATTGAGAACCTACAGAGATAAATTTCCTAAGTCCCTAGCTTGTGCAGACTTTCTACGTAAGTCCCCTTGTTTATTACCAGCAGTATCACAACAACCATTGAGCTTATCCCACACGTGAGGGCAGGCCCAAAGCCTTGGAATCGCCATACCAGTCTTCTACGCGAAATGTATGCAGCGGTGGTTTTCAAGAGAGGATAGAGTGTCTTTGGACATTTATTTTATTACGTATTGTTAGGTGGATGATAAAACACTCTTAACCTGCAGACTCAAAGCTCTCCTTCTTTATTCCATTTACCAATCCAAACAACAAATAAGATAAAATACAAAATTTACAAGAAATAAAGAAAGCGATGTAACAACTATTCAAATGGTGCAAACAGAACTTCTAGAGGCTTAATACATGCTGAAAGAATCCACAAAATGCCTCATTTAATCCATGCAAGCTGCTGCTACAGAAAACAAAACAGAAAACAGGGTTTTCCACGCCAAAATTGCTCTTTTTCTTTATTTCCTCTTGAAACTGCCAACATAAAAACTTCTAACCTCTTCCCAGGTCGAGAAAGAGTCTTTTTCATGCCTCCAAAACCGTTAGGTTTCCTTAGGTTTCACGTTTTTAACCAAGAATGGCAAAAAAACACGCGGTTTGAAAACACAGTGTGTTTTTGAACTTTTTACAAAAACATAGGAAATGGCCACCAAAACATTTCCTAATTTATTCTAATTTTTACCTAAGCTCCAAAAGGTCCTCATACACATTATTAAAGGTGTTTGAGACCTTTCCAAAATATCAAAAAGAAATTTAAAACAAAAACCTTCTAGATAAGGTTGTAACTAAGCACTTAGGTAGGTGCTCCTGCACCACTTTCGTTTTGCTTTTGCATGTTCTAACAACAGTGTTGAATATGAAGGACTTATCCAAAGCCTTGAATGGGAAAGAAAAAGAGGAATCGACTGTTTGAAGGTCTATGGAGACAGTGAATTAATAGTTAATCAAGTCAGGGGGGTCAATGTTGCCAGGAATGATGGTTTGAAGTCTTACAGAAACAAAGTATGGAACATAATTGAAGAATTTAATGCCTTCAATCTGGTTTCTATTCCACGAAATCAAAATAAGCATGCTGACAGACTTGTAGCAATTGGATCGCAGTTTGATATCCCAGGCGATATAAAAAAGGATAAAATACAGCAGTATGTCAAGGTGGTTATCAGGCCGTCAATTCCTGATAACAGCGTTAACTAGCAAGTATTTGAAAATGATGAACAGATTTTAACCTTTCTGCTCTAAGAAGATCAATTTTTTATAGTGAACCAAGAAAAGATCATAAAGCAGTATGATGATCAAGTGACACAGTTGAAGACAAATAAACTTCCCAAAGGGCTGGTTACCTTGGAATCCATATTCAATTCTGATAACCAGCTTAAGAAGAACAAAGTCGGCATTCAAGTGAAAGAAGATCATTATGAAGAAGTGGAAATCTTTAAAGATAAGCTTCTTAAATTAGGAAAAATCTGTTCAACTGAAGATAAGAGAGCTTTCATTGTTTAATGCCAAGAATATCATAATGTTTTTGCTTGGAAATATTTTGGTTTAAGAGGGTTTGATCCTCATATTGCACAAAATATAATTGAGTTAGAACCTGATGCCAAGCCTGTTAGACAAAAACAGAAACCATTGAACCCCAAGCTCGAACCTTTAATGATCAAAAAGCTTACCAAGTTAGTTGAGGGGGGTATCGTATTTCCAATTAAACACACATCTTGGGTTTCTAACCTTGTTCCAGTTAGAAAAAAGAATGGTGAGATAAGATTATGTGTGGATTTTAGAGATCTTAACAGAGCATCTCTGAAGGATTATTACCCCTTACCGTCTATGGAACAAATTCTCCAAGCTGTTGCTGGATCAGAAAGATTTTCTCTTCTGGACGGATATTCTGGTTATAACCAGATTATAGTCAAAGAGGAGGATCAGTGTTGATTCCAAGAGTTCAACAAGTCTGAAATTTCTTTAATGGTATTCGATCTACAAGAGTAGAACATTTATTGATTTCGATGTCTCCCATTGTGGATCGGACCTACATTAAATATATAAGGAAGAGACATATCCCATGAGTGGAGGCATGTCCGTTCATGAGATGTCTCATGAATTGTGCCTTTTCATTTTAACTAAACACCCGATCTCTAATCGGGGTTTGCTACTTAATAAACATAAATGCTTACCAAGTTCGATCTGAATTTATCTTGCACAAATAAATAATATCCAATCTGGAAATGATCACCGATAATGATGCTCAATCGGGATCCCATATGAAAAACATGAAATACTAATAATCTGCAATTAATAACCTCTAAATGCAGATCGATAATATACTTGGAATGTAGTAGATTTCGATATAAATGATGATGTATACAATTAATATATATGTGTGTATACATATGTCAGTACATATTGATACATATATACACACACATATGATCATCATTTCTATATCTGACCGAAGCTACCATATTTCAACAATCAGTATAAAACAACATTCACAACAAAATGGGGCACTATGGCCTACAAAAGAATGTTTTTTGGTTTATCTAATGCCGGTGCCACCTTTCAGCATGCCATGGATATGGCATTCCAAAATTTAATTTAGAAATGTCTGCTAGTTTATTTAGATGACATAATAGTATATTCAAAGAATGCAGATGAACATTTGTCACATCTCAAGCAAGTTTTTGAAAAATGTAGAGAGTATGGAATATCTCTCAATCCTACAAAGAGTATTTTTGTAGTTCATGAAGGTAAGCTATTAGGTCACATAGTGTCAAAAGATAGAGGTACCATTGACCCTGAAAGAGTTGAAGCTATACTTGAACTGCCATTACCCAATTACAAGAAGGGATTGCAAAGCTTTTTAGGGAGAATCAACTTTCTAAGAAGATTCATTCCTGATGTTGCAAATCTACTACAGCCCTTGACCGCCATGCTTAAAAAGAATGCAGTTTTCAATTGGACTGGAGAAGTGTAATGTCCCCATTTTAGCCCTATGCTCTTCTTGAGATTTTAGCCTATTTCCAAAAATCTGTAGGCTACTTAGACGTGCTAAATTTAGGATTTCCAATTTCAGTAAGTCCTGCTTCCAACTCAGTTTAGTTTTTTTGTGGGTTTTGTTGTGGATTTACTATTATAGCAGTTGGATATTTTTAGTAAGTCTAATTGTGGCAGCGGCATCATCATCAGTTCAACTCCAATCATCTTGCCTTTCATCAGTTTCAGTTTTGGCTTTGGTTTTGGTTATCTCCATGGACTGAGTTTTATACTTAGTCAATTTTCATGTTTTGAAGTTGTACCCCATGCCTAGGCTTGATGACTTCAAGTTGTTTTAAAGAAGGGGACATTAAGGGGTCAAGTGAGAATTTAATTATTTAATAAATGCCTTATTGTTGCAATATGGAAATGGACGCCTAAAGGTGAAGTTGAATGATATTTTAATATTTCAAAAAGTAAAATGCAAAAAAAGTGGCATCCCTTTTGGAAGTTGAAGTGATTCAACTTCTTGGAATTTGAAGAGTCTCTTGTTGCTTCATTTGCCAACTGAAGCCTATATATTGATATTTTATGATGAGCTGATTATGCATATTTTTGAAGAGCAAAGTTACGCTGCTGAAATGAATCCAGAACCTGGCTAAGGGGAAGCTTAGCGAATCATTCTTTCTTCGGGCCTGCAACTATGGCTTCCTAGGAAGATTTTCTGAAGACCATGCTTCATTCAGGAGTGTGGATAGTGTTCAATGGTGATTTTATTTACAAGAAGATTGCTGATTTATAATCTATTTGTACTGCTGTTGTAATTGGCTGAAGCTAATTTCTGTTCATAGCTTCATCATTGATTTTTATTTCATTTTGGGTATTCGCTCATGCTGTGCAACTGTGAAGGGCGACCCTTTGTGCAAATTCTTGGAATTTAATATTGAGTTGCTGATTTTTAAAGTCAAATCGACCCCCTCAAGAGGGCCGTACCTTTTGGAGCTTGTCTTGGAATTCGTGCCACTTGTTTCTCTCTGTTTTTGGCTCAATTTCTTCTTGGAACTTGGATGCCTAGTCTCTAGCTGTTGATTGGCTGTGGTTTGGAGACTTTCCGAGCTGATTCGGGAAAGATACGTACAATTTTGTGAGTTTCCTTGTTGCTGGTCTGATTTTCTGTTAACACTGTTTCTATATCAGACTTATCAAATAATTGTACTTGCTGGTTTGAGCTTCAATTCTTCATCTTATATCATTGTAAATGTTAGAGGAAGTGATACTCTAACTGTTTAATGTTCTTGGAAGATTATCTATTTGATTTGCAGCTGTTCTTATTCTTTGTAAAGCTAGTTAGTAGTACTAACAGCTCTCCCTTTACTTGCTGCAATTTTATATCTGTTTTTCACTCCCACAATTGAGTGGTTGAGTTTTAGAATAAACATCTATATTGTTTGTAATTTCCCCCCACATTATAAGTGGTTGTGTGGACAGTATTCCCCCCACGTTAATAAGTGGAAGAGTGGATTTAAAGGCTGGCTTGCCGCCTAATAATTATTGTAAACTCACCCACCGAATAAGTGGAGTATTCCCACTGCTTATGGATGCCTGCATCAGCAGAAGAATTGTACTTTCAGCTTGTTTATGCCTAATGATCCTCTGACCATATGTTATCACCTCGCCCACATCGGGATCTTGGTGAACATTCTTGGTTAGAGTTATCTTCTTTGTTGGTTTACATTTTGGAGCTAACGCTAATCAGTGTTTGGTTGCTGATTTGAATGTTAATTTTCGGAAAAAAATTAAGGGGGAATATTTCAAGAAGCAAAACGCAGTTTTGAAGAAATCAAGGAAGCTTTAGCATTAGCTCCAACACTGGTAAATCTAGATTTCTCTAAAGACTTCTTATTGTACGCTTTTGGCAGCGTTGGTTCAATCTCTGCTATGCTGGTCCAGAGAAATAGTGATAATTTAGAACAGCCAATAGCTTTCTTTAGTCAAGTACTTGTTGATTATGAAGAGAAGTATACATTTATTGATAAACATGTTCTCACTGTGATCAGAAGCCTAAAGAAGTTTAAGCCTCTAGTTTCAAACAATAAAATTCATATTCTGGTTGCACACTCAAGTGTGAAGGAATTTTTGTTGAACAAAGATCTAAGTGAGAAAAGAGCAGGGTGGATCACAAAAGTAATGGAATTTGATGTTAACATCAACATCACAAAACTTGTCAGGGGTAGAGGACTTTGTGATCAACTTGCCTCCACTTCTGAAGATGCACAAAAATCAGAAACTGGTGTTGTTTTAACTAATACAAACGAGTCTCAAAATGTTCAAGCTGCCGCACCTGCATCAGTAGCAAGTTGGGTTCAAGAAATGACCCACTTTCTTCGTACTGGTGAATGTCCACCAGGTTTGGATAGAGCAAAACGAAGATACTTCAGATCGCAGTCAGTTCCTTATGTCCTTATTGATAATATCCTTTTCAGGAAAGACCTGAACGATGTCTTGTTAAGGTGCATTGATACTGGTCAAATAGAAAGAGTACTACATGAGTTGCATGATGGAGGTTCAGGAGGTCACTTTGCTCCAAGGACAACTGCTTGGAAAATCATGAAAGTTGGTTATTACTGGCCCAGCTTGTTTAAAGATGCATATGCATGGTCAAGAAAGTGTGTTAAATGTGCTTTATTTTCAGGAAAAGAAAAGTTGTCTGCTATGCCTCTACATCCAATTCAGGAGGAGCAGCCCTTCATGAGATGGGGCATAGACTTCATTGGGCCAATTAATCCACCATCCAGTGCTGGTCACAAGTGGGTGCTTACTGCTACAGACTATTTCACACGGTGGATAGAGGCAGTAGCTTTGAAAGAAGCAAATGAGTCTTCAGTTTTGAGCTTTTATGAAGACATAATCACCAGGTTTGGAGTTCCTGACTCCATTATTTCGAATAATGCTCTGGCATTTGTTGGATTAAGAGTCACAGATTGGGCTATTAAACACGGGATTCATTTGAATACTTCCTCTAATTATTACCCACAAGGTAATGGGTTAGCTGAAAGTACAAACAAAAACCTGATTAGAATCATTAAGAGGACTATGGAAGACAATCAAACAAATTTGGCATACCACATTGAAATCTACACTTTGGGCTGATAGAATAACCCCTAAGAGATTAGTGGGTAATTCCCCATACCTCCTTGTTTATGGTAAAGAGGCTAGGTTACCTATGTCTGTAGAGCTTCCAGCTCTAGACATTGTTCACCAGTTGAAGATGTATGAAGAGCAGGACCCAATATCCGTGAGATACGCAGAGCTCATGGAGCTTGAAGAATCAAGAGATGAGGCAATGAAAACTTTGGAATATTATCAGCTCCAAACAAGGAGAATATTTGACAAGAAAGCTACAATCAAAATTTTTAAAGAAGGTGATATTGTTCTCAAATGGGATGTTCTAAAAAGCAGGCCAGGCCATCACACCAAGTTTGACAACATGTGGATGGGTCCATTTATTGTTAAAGACTGTAAAAAACACAATGCGTACCAACTAGCCACAACTGAAGGTGAAGTGCTTCCTATCCCAGTCAATGGGATACACCTCAAGCCTTGCATTGAAGTCTGATGGGTTCCTCCATTGTACATATTAGGTTAGGTTTTATGCTTTCAATAGGTGCTTCTTCACTTTAGTTTGATTGTTGTTTCATTCCCTAAGTACTGCTCCAGCACAGTAAATAGTTTCTTTTCAGTTTCTCTGGTTTCAACAAGTTCCAGTGTCCTGATCTGCTTCATGAGTCTCAAGTAAATTGCAGCCATGTGCGAGCTACTCTTGGTCTGTTCTGAGGGTTTTTCTAAGTGACTCTGAGCCCAATGGACAGGTTTGGCTACTGGTTTCTTTGTTTAGCAAGCAAACATCCAACAAAGGTTGCCAGAAATGTTGCCCGATTTTCACCTACGGGCTCATCAAGCAGGACAAATTGTGTTTCAAAGGTTCATAAAGGCCAAATGGGGAATTTCCATCAAGGGTTAGATCATGCACCTGAGGATATTTCACAAGGAGGTCTATTGGAAGGCATGCCTCGATCAGTTTTGGCGCAAAAAAATCATCAGAGAAGAAAGTCAGCAAGACCCTCCTATTGTCTTGCCGACTAGCAGTGCGTTCTACTTGGTTTAATACACCCGTCGCCAGGACATTCGGGTCGCCATGATTCTTCATGTATCTCTCCGCTTGGAGGGAGATCATGCCAACAGTTTTTCACAAGGGTGGCGTCGGGGGGAATGATTGCCTTCGGCATAATGTCTCACCGACACATGGGAGTATCCCCGAAATGGTCTCAGCTCGCCAAAAGATTGTCATCTCGCTGAGAAGTCTTGCCGACTTGGAGTGGTGAGCTCAGCGAAGGATTTGAGTTCGCAGTGATGTCCCGGCGACCAAACAAGGTCTCGCCGATGGCGAAGGAGGTCTCGGAGAAGGGTTTTGCCTTTGGCGTAATGTCTCGCCGAAGGTCGGGGGTCTCGTTGAAGAGTATGAGCTCGGCGAGATGTCTTGACGACTAGCGAAAGTCTCGGCGAAAAAGATATGTCAATGGGGAGAAAAGGTGGGCCTCGCTGTGACGTCTCGGCGATCGGATAATGTCTCACCGAAAGGATGGTGCCTTTAGTATAAGATGATGAGCTCAGGGAGATGTCCTACCGCAACGGGGAGGTCTCGGCGAAAGTTGTGAGCTTGGCAAGAAGTCTCACCGACCAAGCAAAGTCTCCCCGACTGAAACAAAAGGAGCTCGATAAGAGTTCTCGCCGAAGCAAGGCGTCGTCAGCGTAAGGTCTCACTAACTGGCGAGGTCTCGCCAAAATGAAATGCCCCGGTGTAATGTCTTGCCGACCCATGTAGGGTCTTGCTGAAATGAAGTGAGCTCGGGGAGAATGGGGGAGTTCGCTATGAAGTCCCGCCGACTTGGTGGTGTCTTGCCGATAGCGATGGATCTGTTATAGGCTTCGGTGAGACCTCTGGCCGACAGCAATAGTCTAGGCGGCAATTTTTGACATCGGCGTGACTTCTGCAGCTCGATATGAACTCTTGCCGATGGTTGTGAGCTATGCCGATAACTGCTGAAGGGCATAATCACATCGGGGAGACACGGCCAGTGTCTCACCGACATGCGATTCTGCAGGAAGAAATTTTGACCGCCCGAGGAAGCTTGCGTGGCATCTGTTCGGCCAATCCAAGGAGGCTACAAGGATCCGTGGTAGTTTGACCCCTGTGAAGAAGATCAGCGGAACGTAAGCAACGTGGACCTGCTCTAAGAATAAAGCGATGAATCAGTTCAATATCCAAGAGGTGTCGTCGGTAAACAGAAGATCCGTGAGTCGCGGTGACAACCGGGATCGCTACTGGCAGAGGGGGATTGACATTAACGATAATGCTTTAGAGCATTCAAAGCGGCCCTTCAAGGAGGTTCGAATATGGACACGGAGGCCAATAGTAAATGGAAGTATTATAGAAAGATCTGAAGGCTCCTCCTAAGGGCGAACCTTCACACCGACATGGACAGTGTTGTGACCTTTTCACACATCGCCCCATCGCCGATGGGGACCCCCAGTTGCCTGCTTGTTTTTAGGGTTTTGTCTCCTTGCAACAGTTTCGTGAGATCATCTTGTTAAGAGTTTCAAGTCAGGTTGCCGAGAGTTACCCGAGCCAAGTTAGTAATCCATGCTTGAATTAGTGCGTAGACGTCATGGAAGAGCTCAGAAGGCCCAGGAAACAAAGATCGCCTATGAATTCGGCCAATTCTGAGACTTCCTACTTTTTAGGAAATCTTGCTTTTTCGCTTTTTCATTTTTGGCATTTTTTGGACCAAACAAGGTTCCCTATTTTTTAGGGTTTTGCTTTTTCTATTTTTAGAAAGTTTCTATTTTTGGAAAGTTTCTATATTTAGAAAGGTCTCAAATTCCAAAAATGCACTCAGAAGTTCAAAAAAAATCGAAAAATCACTCAGAAAATCAAATAGAAAATTGAAAAATCATTGAAAAATCTGGGAAAATCAGTAAAAAGCATGAGAAAATTAGTGAAAAGCATGAAAAATCAGACCAAAAAGTATCAAATTCTGGAAAATCAGTCCAATACCAGTCAGATCTGAAGCACAAAATCACAGAAAATTAACTCAAAAAAATGAGATTCATGAAATAAATGGCTAAGTCTGGAATTCGCCATGAAGAAGGTCCTTGAAATGTGGAACGGCATGAAGGAAGGAAGGTCTGGAAGCTTGTGAAGTCCGCCCAGCACTAAGGAAGCAATGTCCTAACCTCCTTTGAAGTCCGCCTTAGCCACAATGTCAAGTGCCAAGAAGTTGTGAAGTCCGCCATCTTGAAGGAAGCACATCCAAAGATCTTTCAAAGTCCGCCCTCCCATATCCTAGTCTCCTTCAAAGTCCGCCAGCTTCAAGGAGGATGATGCCAAGAAGTTCTAAAGTCCGCCATGTACTTGAAAGGAAGTGCCAAAAGCTTGTGAAGTCCACCTTAGCAAAGGAGAAAGTGCCAAAAAGTTTTGAAGTCTGCCCTCAACATCCTAGCCCCCTCCAAAGTCCGCCATCCACAAGACAGGAAGTGCAAGAAGCTAAGAAAGTCCACCATACACTTGCCAATGGGTTGGGAAGTCCGCCTAGGCACATGAGAAGGAAAAAAATCAAAAATTTCACTAAGTCTTGATGCCTACCAAGGAAAATTTCAAAAATTTTGCTAAGTATAAGAGCCTAAAAAGGTGGAATCAAGATTTTGGCTAAGTGTTGTGATATTTCCAAGGGCAAATGCTAATACCTTTAGAAGTCCACCACATTCAGGAGAGATGATGCAAAGACCATCCAAAGTCTGCCCTAGAAAAGAGGGATGTCCAAGATGCTTGTCCAAAAGGGGTGGAAAGTCCGCCATGGTCTGTCAAGGGATAAAATAATGATTTTTGCTAAGTGTTGGTGCCTAGTCAAAAGACAAATTCGAAAATTTTCCTAAGTATAGAGGCTAAAGGATGAAAAATGGAGATTTTGGCTAGGAATCATGACGTTCTCAAGAGGCTAAGTGCTAAGTTTGAAAGGACAAGTGCTAAAGAAATTGGGATATGGCCAAGAATAAAATGAAGTGTGCCTAGCACAAAAGTGGAAAAGAAGTTAAAATTGCCTAAGTATGGGTGTCTGGAGAAAATGTTAAGAAATTGACAACTTTGGCCAGGGAAAAATGCACGAGGCAAAGAGGAAGGAGAGACCGCCCTTGGCCAGAAGAGATGGAAATTTGTCAAGCATCACAAAATTGCGCCTAACAAAGATGTCCAAACAAGGATTTTGCCTAGAAAAATTCGTCTGAGCGAGGAAATAATTGGCTTTGGCAGAAGAAAATAAGCTCAGTGCAATTAAAATTTCGCCTTGGCAAAGAAAAATAGGGATCTGGCATAACATTTGACGACGGAATGGCTTAAATTTTGGTTTGGCTAGACGAAATTGGGAACAAAATTGGAAAGTAAACTTTTAGCCAAAGAAAACGAAGAGAAAATCAAAATAGCCATGGGTCCAAAACGAACGGGTTGGAATAAATTAAAATATTTTAATATTTTAATAATTTATTTTCAACTACTCGGAAATTTAAAATGCCTTGGACAAAATCGAATTTGCCAGACAAGAGTTGGAAGGAAATAAATTACGCCGGCCAGAGATAAAATCCAACAGGGAAAATTAAATCCGCCATGAATTTAATTAAATATTTAATGTTCTCTTTCAAAATTCGAAAAATCAAAGATAAGCATTAAGCAAAAATCGAATTTTTGAAGATCAGTGAGATTTGCTTGGATAAACTCGAGACGGATTCTATTCGAAAAATAAAGGAAACCTGCCTGTTTAAACAAAAGAAAACAAATCAAGATCGAGAGAGAAGATGGCAGTTGCTAAAACAAATCAAGTTCTTCAGCATTATAATGAGTTTCAGCAACTCATTTTTTCACACACAACTGAAGAGAAATTTAATATCTCTCGGAATTCTCAGGCAGTTGATTGTTCAGTAGGCAAGATCGAATTTTCCAGAGGGTGAAGTAATGTTATGCTAACGAAGATTTTTCGCGGGAAAGGAAAAGATTTATTTTTGAATTCTTCTGTGCAAGAGGGGCGCACTTCATTAATTGATTTTTGGAATAAAAATCAGAATTTAAATCTGATTTGCATGCCAGCAATTCTTCATTGAGGTTTGATGTTCAATCAAATAAATTCACCATTCTTCTTCTGTCTTTCCATCTTGGCAAAAGTTCTGGCCAAAATCTTAACTTAGTCCATTTACTTTCAGCTTGCTTTTTCGCAACAATTTAATTATTTAACTGGCTGAAAGTAAATTTTCGAATCCAAGGCATGGGATTTAATTATTTGAAAAAGTCTTTGTATTAATGTTAATCTTTTGGATTGCAGGTTGACGACCACAGCAGGTGAAATCAAAGAAGCTGAAAATGAAGTTTGCCAGCAAAGGTGCTCAGCGGGAGACCAAAGTCATTTCAAAATGGAAGAATGTTGTAGACACCGATCTCGGACATGTCGACTTTGATGAGTTTAAGAAAAGAGTGTATGGGAAAAATGGACTTCCCACGCCAATAGCCAGACGGATAGTCAAAAACGGGATTTTTCAGGCAGCTGGATTCCCACCGGCAATGGATTGTCCAGAATTGATGGTGGAGTGTGCTATCCATTATGATGCTCAGAAGAGGCAGATCATCGCACCTGATGGCAGAATCTTAGCACACTTAGGCGAGGTGGCTATCCAAGAAACCTTCGGCATCCCAGAGCATTCACGGACGGTCTATAAGACCAAGGAAGAAGCCAAGAGGTTATATGATAGCAAACCAGATTTGTGCGCCACAACAGTTAACAAGGTGTGGATGGACAAGCCTAAGCCATCAATCAAGAAGATGCCCAAGAGACCTCGCCGGACAGATTTCAAAGAAGATTTTGGAGATATCATCTTGATGCTGAACAGAGTAGCCAGCAACCCGCAAGGCGCCTTTTTCGAGAGCTAGATGTACTATTTCATAGACGAGATCACTTCTGGCGTTAAAATGTTCAACTGGTCATGGATGATAAGTGACAACCTC
This sequence comes from Sequoia sempervirens, assembly GCA_007258455.2. Taxonomy (NCBI): domain Eukaryota; kingdom Viridiplantae; phylum Streptophyta; class Pinopsida; order Cupressales; family Cupressaceae; genus Sequoia; species Sequoia sempervirens. The sequence goes on from VDFB02331312.1 coordinate 34,648, forward strand.
CACGAGCAATTGATCAACCTCGAAGAGACTAAGTCTTTTCATATGAGTTTGTATATTGTCTACCTATTGGCCAGATCATACAAGTATCCAGGGCTAATTTGCAAGGGCAAAGTTGGCAACGGGGAGAACGAACTCAGGCCTTACGACTGCTACCCACAACTCCAGTTGAAGGAGAAGACTCACTTCAGGAGGGTGCATGATGCCTTCCTAATGCATATTACCAGAAAGCTTCAAGGAGGAGTGCATCAGAGGTTGAGCCATGAGGCGAAAAGTCTTATCAGTAAATACGGATCTTGGTTCATCCAGTTCTCGAAATTCACATATGTCAGGATCCAGGGATTTACTGGAAACCCCTATAAATTGCCCATCTCTCCGACAAATCGGATGATTTTGCTCGAGGTCCTGAGACAGTTAGAGGAATATCAAAACATCCAGAGGCCAACCAAGAAGGCATCTGTCACATTCCCATTTTTCATTGGGAACATGTTCGAGTATTGTCCATCAGCACAGGCAGCTGAGAGTGCAAGGTTGGAGATCCAGTGGTATCCATTTACAGCCTACAAGTCCAGGGTCAACTTTGACCCACATCATAATATCCGGACAGTAGAAGGGAGAAAGTACAAGCACAAAATGGAACTGGAAGATTTCTGGGAAAATGCTGCCGATGAATACGAATTCAGGAGGAGGCTATGGTCCAGAATGCCACTAGACTTCATGAGGGCAATTGAGTTTTTCCGAGTGCCTGACCAGTTGCAGGATGATGGGAACCACATCCAGCCACGCTTCGAGGAAAGCCGACCTCTTCCTCCAGTGAAATGGTCAGAACCTGAGCACGCAGACTTGGCGACCTTGATGAGACCAGTGACTAAATATTCTCAGTGGTGGGTTGACTATCATGCCCAAGAAATGAGACAGAGGAATCACGCTCACATATGATCTACTAAGCGAGTCAGAATCGTATTCTTCTAATGCCAGTGCATCCCATCAGGATTTGGTAGGAATTGGAGAAAAGAGGAAGGAAATAGTGCCAAGTGCAGAGCCTGCTTCCAAAAGGCATAAGGGAGAGCCATCTCGTTCAGCAGCATCTCGAAATTTTGATGAGCTGGTGGCTACTATAGATGAGTCCTTGGTGGAAATACTTGTACCTCCTGCAGTTCAGGAAGAGAATGATGAACCTATTCAACTGGATGATGAGGAACCCTTGTCACCTACGGGCACGAAAATCTTAGGTTCAGACAATGAGATAGAAGTCCAGAACAATGACTTCGAGGAGGGAATGATTTCTGCTCTCAGAGGGGTTGTGGATGTTCTGAATAAGGAAGAGATTCAAGTAGAGGATGGAATTGAGGAGCCGACCATTCCAGATTGGCTGATCGAGAGGATGAAGATTTAGGTACCTGCAGAAGCTCAAGAAGAGGAGGATGATACTGCCGATTTCTTGGCAAGGTTGGAGCAACTCGCAATCAAGAAGCCTGCCAAGAAATTCTCCACCATTCAGAGGAACGAGACAGGCAACTGTTCCGTACACATTGCAGTACCCACGGTAGACAAGCCACAAGACGAGATCACTCAGAAATATGCCATAACCACTGTTGACCTTGGCCCAACCTCGAAAGGTCAAGAGGTGGAGGAATTAGATAATTCTGTCTCAACCATCAAAGCAAGACTGGAAAAGGAAGTGGCTAAGAAGAAAGAGTATAAGAAGGAGGTTGAACGTCTTAAGGAATATATACAGCATTTGACCCAGCCACTTGATCAGGGTAATGCGATTGTTCCTCCTCTCCTCAATTCATCACAAGAGGTGACCAAGGATGTCGAGTACGGAATGGTGACGGCCAAGGAAGCTCAGGACTGGATGGCGAGTGAAGGCAAAGAAGCAGCATTGTTCATGGAGAAACTGGCACTTGCTTATGGGCAAACCTCATGCTTTCTTTCCAGACTTATGGATATGGCGGAAACATGGGAAGGTATTCCGGATATGCAGGAGAGGCTTATTCCATTCCTCAGGCTATTGAAGGGCACTCCAAGAGAGGAGTTGGTCGCTAGGAAGGTGATTGCTGCAGGGGCAGCATATGATTTCAATCACTGGTTTTGGGTAGTAACTATACGTAGGGAAGTTTTGGAGAAGGCAAAAGTGGATGGACTTAGGATCAAGGAGCAGGTAAAGGACATTTGGGAGAAAATTCACATGACATCTGCAGAAATGTTTGATCAAGAGATTGTTCGAGAAAAGGATATGCAACTGGAGGAGCTGAAACGAAAGGTTCATGAGGTTTTCTTCCCGACTACTGGACCATTTCTAAGAAAGGATTTTGCGAGAGTGGCAAGTCTTTCCGCCATCCGGAATGATTTCAGGAAGCAGGAAGCGGAATGGGCAAATACCTTTGCCAAATGTGCAGAGAATTTGGATGAACTTGAATTCCGGATCAGCATGCTGCCACCCGTCACGATGGAGGAGGTCATTGCAGTAGTGTCCAGATTCGTTGAACGCAATGCTGCTCAGAAGGATAAGGACGCCTCTCCTTGAAAATAGCTTCAACTGCCTCTCTACTGATAGTTTACCAATAGATGACTCATGTTATTTTGGGCAACCCTAATTAGGGTTGGGTTGTAATAATCTTGGCCGTTGATCTTGTTTTAATCTCGGCCCTTCATTTCATTTTTGAAACTCTATATAAACTGATGTTCTCTCACTTTCATTTGTGTGGAGACAAAATATGAGATTGTTGCATTGAGACTATTTTGAATAATAAAAGCTCTTATGCATGATTTGCTTTGAACAACTTTTATTGTCAAATAGTAAGTGAGGTTGCATATCTTCTTCCACCATAGATTAAAGTTAGCATTAGATTAAATAGAATTTGCTTTGAAAGTTGGTTAAGTGAATGAAAGATTGATCGTATTGATTCAATGGTGAAGAATTGCTCATACTTTCTTCGAATGGATGATTTGCATTCGATGCGTAAAGTTAGCCTGAGCTCATAATTGTGGAAGCTTAACTTCAGCCTCATTCGAGGTTTGAAAATTATTATCACACCCCTAGAAGATTGCACCCACTTTGCGTATGTTGTCCCACAGGAGGCGAAACAAAGTGTGGTTTATCCCCTTCACCGGATCCTTACTGTCTCTTGAAT
>VDFB02331313.1:0-67694 GCA_007258455.2 Sequoia sempervirens
GAGTATATTCCTCTGTCTTTTTTTGAGAATTCTTCACCTGGAGTATCACAATCTTTGCCGAATTCAAATCCAGTGGGAGTTTCTTCCGTCATTTCACTTTCCTCCCCTCTTTCAAGCTCTCTGTCTTCAGGCGATAGTCAGAATTTTGGGCCGGTTTCTGAAAGTTCATCGCCCAGCACAGGGCGTCTCCCAGGTGAATTCCGTCCGAGCATGGAACGATTGAATTCCACATCCTTACCCTCTTTTCAGGGTTCGCCTGGTGCTGAGATTTCACGGTTTGATGCTGCCAATCGACGTTTTTTATCTGAGTCTTCGCATTGTTTGCCAGGTCATTCCCTGGAGACACCGATTGGTTTAGAGTTCGCATCTTTTAAAAACACTGATTCACTTTGTGATCGGCATTGAGGGGTCTTGGTTAATTCGCCTGGTGATGATTCTCGTGGGTTACAGCCATCTCATGTTGGGGCTTTCTGCCGTCCTGAGGAACCGCGACCAGAGCCCCCTCCCTGTCTTGATGCATCACGCGGGGACAGCCACGAACTCTCTTCTTCAGCTGTAGGTGTTGTTCGGCCTGCGGGTTGTGGTGATTGCAAACCACAAATTCGTGATTCTTCACAGTCAGTCTCACAGGACACCAAATTGCCGGGAAATGTTCTTCAATCCGCTAATACCCTGAGACGATCTACCAGGCAGCGGCAACCTCCGTCTAAGTTCTCAGATTACGAGTTATTGTTTTGTGCAGAGGCAGAGCCCGAGTTGTTGATCTCCGATCAGACAGAGCCAGCTAATTTTAAAGTTGCTACTAATAGTGTTGATTGCCTTAAATGGCAGGATGCAATGCATGAGGAAATGGAGTCGTTACTCACAAACCAAACTTGGGATTTGGTACCCCTTCCGCCAGATAGAAAAGCATTGAAGAACAAATGGATATACAAATTGAAGGAGGGAGATGGAGGCCAAAAACGTTATAGGCCCCGGCTTGTTGTGAAAGGTTATGGGCAACAAAAAGGAATCGATTTTGATGAGATATTTTCACCAGTTGTGAAAATGACAACCATTCGAGCTGTTTTGGGTCTTGCCGCTATTAGAGATCTTGAGCTTGAACAGCTTGATGTCAAAACTGCGTTCTTACACGGGGATGTTGATGAAGAATTGTACATGGAGCAGCCTGAAGGATTTTCCAAAAAGGGGCAGGAACATCTCTATTGTAGGTTGAAGCGAAGTTTGTATGGGCTCAAGCAGGCCCCAAGACAATGGTATCTTAAATTTGATCGTTTCATGACTGAGCATAAGTTTATAAGGTGTGAATCTGATCCATGTGTCTATTTCAAACAACTTCCTAATGGTGAATTTGTTATTCTTCTTCTCTATGTTGATGACATGTTAGTAACCGGCACTAGCATGCGGATTGTCCGTGAGCTTAAGGATCAGTTAGCTAACAGATTTGCTATGAAGGATTTAGGGGCAGCGAAAAGAATTCTTGGTATGACCATTTCTCGGGATAGAAAGAGGAGGGAAATCAGGTTGTCACAGCAACAATACATTGATAAGGTTCTGGATAGATTTGGCATGACCAATGCTAAGCCCGTCAGTACTCCTTTAGCTGGTCATTTTCGGTTATCTTCTGACATGTGTCCTACCACTCATGAAGATCAAAAATTTATGAAGGGCATTCCTTATACATCTGCAGTTGGCAGCATTATGTATGCCATGGTCTCTACTCGTCCGGATATTGCTCATGCAGTGGGAGTCATCAGTCGATTTATGAGTAATCCTGGTAAACCTCATTGGGAGGCAGTCAAATGGATCTTAAGGTATCTTAAAGGTACTTCTGATTATGGGTTGTGTTTTGGAAGAGACAATACTCAGTTACAAGGTTTTGTTGATTCTGACTTAGGCGGAGATTTAGACAAACGAAGGTCTACTACCGGTTATGTTTTCACATTTGCTGGGGCAGCTATTAGCTGGGTTTCCCATTTACAACAGTGTGTTGCTCTTTCTACTGCTGAGGCTGAATACATGGCTCTCTCCGAAGGAGCCAGGGAGATGACATGGTTGCAGCGTTTGTTAAGTGAGTTGAGCTATAAGCAAGCTGATTTTGTTCTTTTCTGTGACAGTAGTAGTGCCATTTTTATGGCTAAGCATCATACATCTCAACGTCGCTCTAAGCATATTGACTTGAGGCATCACTATGTTCGCCATGTCATCGAAGAAGGAAAGCTACGGGTTGTTAAAATTGATACAACTTTGAATCCAGCTGATGCTTTGACAAAGGCAGTCTTGCGAGAGAAGTTTGAATACTGTAGGACTTCTCTCGGTCTTGTACCAATTTGATCCTAGAGGATTTGCAGGGAAAGTCTTGTTTTGGTGCAGTCTTCGTTGGTCTTCAAGTGGGAGTTTGTTAAAGTATGAAGCCCAACGGTCGTGGCCTTTGGTATGACCCAACGGTTGAGGTCTTTGGCCATTAGACTTCCTTTAGTTTCTTATGCTGTATTCAAATATAAATACAGATTGTATACTGTAAATGAGAAGTATGAATAAGATTTGCCCTGCTAAGATAGTGGACGTAGCCAATGTTGGTGAACCACTGTAAATTCTTTGTCTCGTCTTTTCATTCTTTCTTTACTCTGTTATTCTGCATTTTTCCTGTGCATCTTCATTTCCGCTTTTATTTTATAAATAAAATCAATCAAATTTGAAAGTGGTAAAAGCAATACTTTTATATTTTTCAAAGTGGTAAAAAAGTAACACTTCTATCTTATACAACTAAAACCAATTAAATTTAAAAGTAGTTAAATTAATAGGTTTATCTTTTTAACATAAAGGAAAAAATGTATTAAAACATAAACAAATTACAAAGTTGGTATGCTATTCTTAAAAACTTGAATACCTCTTATATTCATTATTGGGGACATCATATAATATATTCATCATTGGGGGCAACATGCCTTCCCCCACACCATTTTTATTTTTATTCCCATATCTTTAGCATTTCTACTTACCTTGAGGGAAATATACCTCCTCTCTTACATCCTACACCTCGATTTTCATATCCTTAGATTAAAGGTGTCATGCCTTTACTATTGTTATTTGAGTTTCCTTGCTATATCTTTACATCAAGGAGCATCATGTATTCCCCATTCATCCTATCACATATTTTGAGTGGGACATCTTTCCCTCCACCCTCTTTCCCATGAAATCATCAATACCCATTCCTTTTTACATTGAGGGTAGCATATCTTCCCACCTCACCATTCTCTTCACATCACATCCCTAGATCTACATTATTTCTAGGGACCTCTTGCCTTACCTTAAGCCACATTTGGGGTATATCCATATCCTAGTACATGTTAGACTAAAGTAATTAATTAACTTTACTCTCCTCTTAAGACTTCACTTTATGCACATATATTAGTCATTTAATAATTAATATTAATTATTAAATGCACTCACCTTAGGGTTAGGTTTTCCTTTCGGTTTTGATCTCCTTTTATAAGGATTGATCTCTTGTATTGTATTAACTTCTTGATTCTTTCTTTCTCTGATAATACATTTTGCACATTGTTAGAGCCAAAACCCTTGTTTTGTTCTCTCTTTTTCTCTATGACAAGTTTCTTGCATGCAGGTGTTCTTTGGGTTCTGTGGATTTGTATTTCTCAAATCCTACATGGTATCAGAGCCATATCTGCTACAGCTTGTTCATTTTTTTGAAAGAATTAGAGATCTAGGTTTTGGTTGCATCAAATCTGTGTTTGTCTTCTATTTTTTTATTTTGGAATAGGGGGTTTTGGAGAACTTTGAGGCTCAATGAGGACCTCACCCGTTGAGCTCGTAGCATCAAAACCCTATTGCCTCTCAAACATCTAATTGAGACACAATTGCACGAGAGGCAAAAACAAAGATTGCCCCAAGGCAATACTGACCCCAAGGCATGCAGATTAAGGTCAGAAGAATTTCAAAAACCAATTTTGGTTTAATTTTTTCGCGGTTACCAGATAAAGTGCCGTGACCACTTGCACCTCCAGTGACCACCTAGTGAGACTCGGGAAGGAACCACGGTACTCCACCTCTCCTTTGGCCTTGACCTTACGGCGGTCGTAGCTGGTGACCAGCCGACCCCAGCGGGTCTGAATATTGACCGGGCTTCTGCCCCAACCGGTTGTATTAGTGACCAAGAGGCTCCACGTAAAGGCCTTAGCCTGAATCGCCGTGACCGAGGGGCCTCTTTACAACCCACGAGGGGCTTTAGAGGACCTATTTGAGCTTTTTCACCTATTTTCACTAAATTGGGTGTAAAATGGATGTCCGATCTCAGATTTTCAAAAAAAAAAAGGCATTGGAAAGCTAGCTCTGAGCCCGTTCTGATGGTATAGGATTTTTTTCAGAATTTTCTAGTTTGGCTACATTTGTTTTAGTCAAAGTCTGATGATATTTTTGCACTCTGAGGGGCATAACTTGCTCATTTTTGCTCTATTTTTCGAAAGTGAATAGGCATCAGAAAGGTGGTTATGTGCTCTTTCTAGATCTATAGTCTATTTCATCATAAAATTATTTAGGTACACAGAAATTTGTCTCAAACAATTAATGCTTTCTATTATTTTCTGGCTTTCAGTTTGTACTCAGAATTGGATTTTTGCATTGTGGGGGGGTGTTTTTTTCTTGCTTTATGTCATTTACATAAAAAAAAAAATCTATAAACACCAAACCAAAATAAACAAACCCCTTCTGCATCTTCTGTCTAGTTCTGAAAGACCACTAAATAATAATAAAAAAAATTAGAGCAGTTGAGGCACAGTTCACAGGATGGCCGATAGATCTATTGAACCTCTCACACCGCATAATTATCACACTTGGAAGGGTCACATGATGACACTTCTCCAGTCTCGAGGGTTATGGTCTTGTTTGGATGAGGTTCAACCTCAGTTGACTCACCCCTTTGAGGTTATGTAGCACAAGAACAATATGGATCAGGCTATGGGATTGATGGCTTTGCACATTACAGATAGCCTCCTATTTCATCTTGAAGGGTGTCTCACACCTAGAGCCATTTGGACCAAGTTTGATGGACTTTTTGGCACTGTCAACGAGTTCAGAGCATTACAGTTTGAGGCCGAGTTGACTTCCTTGGTACCTAATTTGTTTCCTTTCATTGAGGACTTTCTGATGAATTTCAAACAGCAGAGATCTATCTTGCAGGGTTGTGTCAAGATTAAGACTGATACAGAGTGCATCTTCCTGATCCTCTCCAAGCTTTGAGGTCCATTTCAAATCTTCTCTTCGACATTCTATTCCACCATGGATGCATACCATGCCTACATTTGAGGTGTTTTGTGATCGGTTGACACGAGAGCAAGCCAAGATATCATAGTTGGATGCTCTCACAGGATCACAACACCAAGCATTGGTAGCACAGTCATCTCAGGGGAAGTAGAAGCAGAAACAGAAACCAAAGACCATAGAGCATTGGACGGATTCCAGTTCATAGCACACCTCTGATTCACCTTCTCCTAAGGGGGAATCATTGAAGAAAGATAGACCTAAGTGTGCTTATTGTACTAAGCCAGGACATGATGAGTCCAAGTGTTATGAGAAGAAGATAGATGCATATGCAAAACAGGTTTAAGATTTGACAGCTCTTCTTGAGAGGAATAATATTCATCACTCTTCTTCATCTACATTAGGCAGGTCTTCTTCTTCTTCACCATCTTCATTCCAGACAGATGAACATGCCCCACATAAGGGTCATGCATTATGTGCAACCACCAGTTCACATTCATCTAGATGGCTATTGGATTTAGGTGCTTCACACCATATGGCATCTTCTCAGAACATGTTCTCATCTTTCGAGGCTACATCCTCACCACACATATTGATGGGTAATAACACTTATATGAGTGTATGTGGGAAAGGTTCTATCAACATTGATGATGGCACATTCAATGATGTACTATGTGTTCCATCTTTGTCCACTAACCTTCTCTCCATCTATCAGATTGCTCACAGTGGGACAGGGAAGACAGTTGAGTTCACACCTGATTCAGTGCACATCAGAGACATTCAGACTAACAACATTGTTGCAACAGGGACAGTTGATCACTGTTCCCAGTTGTATGCATTCACACACTTTGGTCCACCATCTCCACTGTCTGAGTTTTCCTCTCTTTCTATAAGAGAGCATGCAGTATCTGAGGTGAAGTTTGGTCACTTGAACTTATGTGTTCTTCCATCTGTTCATGAGACTAGTGTTGAGACTTCTACACCTCTACCTCCTATTGAGATCACATATGTTCAATAGGATTCCTCTTCAACTATGACTGACCTTGTTGCTCCTCTCATCGAGCCATCAAGTGTAGTTGTTGAGGCCATATTAGAGGATATTCCTTTCCTCACAAATGATAGTTTCAGCACACCTGTTATCCCATCTTCATTGGAGATTCCATTTCAAGATCATCTTTAGTTGTTTGATTCACCATCCTGTTATTCAGACACTCATATTGCAGTTCCATTCTTCAGTGAGCATCATCCAGGACTTCCATTTTCACCTCACATCTAGGGATTTCCTCTTCCTCGATCGTTGGATCTATTTCTTCCTCCAAGGAGACACATTGTTTTGATCATTGGCATAGGGGTTCTCTCATTCTGGGGGGTTTTGGAGCCTCTTCTCTCTCCTATGGGGGAACATATTTTGTACTTGCGTGATAAAATCAGTTCTTGGGGGGTCATGTTGAGTCCTCCTTCTATCTCTCTTCTTCTTTCACTCTTGTTCATCTCTTTTGGAGAGGAGTTTTTTTCCCGCTGGGTTTTCTCCTTTTCTCTGCTTTACAGAGATTTTGTTGTATTCGGGTACTTGATCAGGCCATGTTTCCAGGACCTTGCATTGTAGTTCCTTTGCTTTCTTCTGCATTGTTTGTAGCTGCATTGTAGCACATCTTAAGGGGGGGTGTTAGAGTAAAGTAATTAATTAACTTTACTCTCCTCTTAAGACTTCACTTTATGCACATATATTAGTCATTTAATAATTAATATTAATTATTAAATGCACTCACCTTAGGGTTAGGTTTTCCTTTTGATTTTGATCTCCTTTTATAAGGATTGATCTATTGTATTGTATTAACTTCTCTATTCTTTTTTTCTCTGATAATACATTTTGCACATTGTCAGAGCTAAAACCCTTGTTTTGTTCTCTCTTTTTCTCTGTGACAAGTTTCTTGCATGCAGGTGTTCTTTGGGTTTTGTGGATTTGTATTTCTCAAATCCTACAGTACCTTATGTATATATATGGGTGTTTTTATCCATTGAGGACCACAATGCTAGGGGAAATCTTCTACCTTAAGATCCATCTATAGCCCACATGATTTCCATGTTTCCTATTCTAGATATTTTACTTGTTTACCACATGATACATTTATACACTCATTTCCTTATATTAATTACATGATCATATGCTTAGCATACATGTATACTTTATGTACTATTATTATCTCTCCTCCAATTCCCTATATCCTACAATTGCAACCAATTGTAGGGGCATATATTTTTTATTGATATACATATGATTCATCTTTCAAGTAATGATATTTGAGCAACATATAGAGTGTTCAACATGAACAAACTAATCATTATCACATGATATAATATTGATCCATGTGCCCTATCATCCCATGAGTATGAGGCTAGAATCTTTACCACTTTATATATAGGTGAAACCTTTCTAACCCTACTTCATCCTCTCTCTCTCTCTTCTACTGCTTACGATCAATCATAACAAAATTTAACTTAAGTTATTTTCATTTTTTATTGTGAGACAAAAAAATGATCGTTGTATATATTTTTCCATTGTTTTATAGGTGCCTATGGAGTGGATGCACTAAATAGAGGACTTACATAATGACATTCAACAAGATCTATTACTATATATATGGATCACATGATATCCTTTTATGCCTAAATATTTACTTTGCATGCATGTTTGTGAGCACTACATACTTTGATATACATAATCATTCTAGGATTCGCATGCACCTCAAAGTGAGGGAAAATCTAATGGAAAAAATCATATACCCATGTCATTCCCAATTTAGTTTTGTACCCATTTTGAGAGAATGTATTAATACAATTACATATCAAAAAAATGGCACAATCTTGTATGAGGATGGATTTATTTCCTTAGCTATTAACTATCCTCATATACACACATTGTATTACATTTATCTTTATCTTATCCAAATCTTTGCATTCCTTCACATTCATTACATTTATTACTCCATTCATGATTAAACATTCACTACCCACACAAAATTTATTGTTCCCCCTAGCCCATTTCTACAAGCGTGGATCAATTTTGTATCTATAAATTTAACCTTTGAATTTCTAAATTTAAAATTCAAATATAGTTGACTCCCACACAAGCCACTAACCATGGTGAGATGGCTAAACGCACATTTTTGTGAATTGTCAATATGTCTTTGTATTTAAAGACATTAATTTGCATTAATTTCACATCATCTCACATTCAAACATCTTTTCTCATAATAAAGAGCAATCATTAGAAGAACATTTCAAATTGGTGCACTAAAAAAATTAGAATTTGAAAAGTTATCCTAGGAGCATTTGCACAATTGAAACTTGTTTTTTTCAATTTTTGGAACAACTTTAAAGACAATCCTCTTTGGGGGTTAACCTACGAGAACATGAACCCTAGTAATTTAAGTAGTCAACTAAAGGTATTTCTAAATACTATCGATCTAGATAACAAAGTAAACAAAAGAAAAATTAGAGAATTAAAGAGGGAGTACAAAATCATAGAGATTAGATTCACAAACATAGATTCAACCCATGCATACTATAGTCTTGCATAGAATTGAAAGTAATACACAAATAGAGAGGTGTCATTCCCAAACAAGAGATGGTTTAGATTCAAAAATATTATTCATTATTCATTCATCAAGCTAAATACCACTATTTTTTCTACATTAACGTAAAAGTAATTATACTATTTATGAATCTAAATTAATTTTAACTTGTATATATACATATTATTAAATTAACTCAGTTTAAAATTACTTATGTTATTTATTAATCCAAATAAATTTATACTTATACATTAATCTCTTATTAGATTAACATAAATTAAATTTAAATTTAACCTAAATTAAATTCCCTTGCTCTAAAATTCTTTTCAATATTAAATATTTATTTTTTAATTGTAAATTTACAATTTCAATCTCTAAATTCTCTAACTAATATAAGATTGTAGGCTCACAATCCTCTAAGGACACATTTAATAAACTTTACATTATAAACTAAGCTTCTTTCTAAAATTTATATACATTCCAGCTTGGCAAAATAGCTGTCAAACAAATGACAGCAAAACAGTGGAAGAACACAACTAGAATTTGAATACCTATTAATACAATGAAGCTGAACTACCATTTGAATATTTTAATGATTACCCATTAATTATCAATGCCTTATTTCTAGGCAAGATAACTAACTGCAGCCTGCATATTCTTAACATATAGATAGTTACCTTAAGGTAAGGGGAGGATGATTTACATAATGGCAATAAAATACCCATCTGATTTGAAAACTACTGTCAGCAGTAGAAGGAAGCTTCACATCACATTTGTTGGAGCAGCCCAACAACCAGTTTTTAAATTGGCTTAAACAAAAGGAATCCAAATCAAACCACATTAAATCAATCACCTTCAATACATGTAAACCTCACAGTAGTTTCTTTTAGGTAAAACTGCAATTTATAAAGGAAGTAAGTTATTGATTAAGTGTCAAGTTTGTTAAGATTAGTTGCTTTCAAAGAAACTTCTTTACTCAAAAACAAGAATATAGGTCTAGCAGTAATTTCAATAGATTTTTTTATTGGTCTCAGATGAGAAGCATGTCATTGTTTTCAAAGAAACTTCTTACTCAAAAACAACATTGTAGGTTTAACAGTAGCTTCACTAGATTTTTAATTGGTTTCACAGCAGCTTCACCATTTTTTTAATTGGTTTCAGACAAGGAAAATCTATAGTAGCCTTGAGTTTTTGTTTTTTTGGTGTCTGTTTGGAAGAAAATTAAATAAAGGAGGAAAATGTGATTAAATAAAAGAGTAAAGAACGAGCATCAAACATATAGAATTATTTATGAGAACTGTCTTATTGTTCGTTCTTAATTGTCTTCCATGTGGATTTTTTTTTATACTGTCACTTTGGTTAAGAAGTCACATTCCTACTTACCTACCTTACTTAAATACATTAAATTGAAACTTATGAAAAGAGACATTTTTTTTAAATACTAAATAATTTGATGAATAAAGTTATTTTTTAAATAAAAATAAGATTATTATTATTATAAGTTTATGTTATCACAGTAATTTATTAGTGGGTTTAATATTAAAAGATAAATTTTGGTCAATAGAAATAAATGTTATAGAGTGATTAGTATCTATTTATGAGATATTATAATAAATCTTATGTTATTTTTTAGTAATTTAAAATTTATTTATTTTGTCATTAATGACAAACAATTAAGATTATTATTAACCATTTTTTTTTAAATGATGAAATCGTCAATAGATCCTTGGTTTGTTGGTGAAGTTGAATGATTTTGAATGAATTCAAGTCTTATCCAGTGCAAAGATGAGATTGGGATAATAATTCATAAATAATTATAAAATAAAATAGAATAAATCTTAATTTAGAAAAAATAATTATTAATTTTCATTAAACAATATAAATAAAATAAAATAATTTTTAAATAATTGTAAATAAAATAAAATAATTATTAATTATTAATACTAAGTGTGGAGGGGTTGGGGCCCTAGTTCTAATAAATCTTCCTCACAGTGTGAGGTTGGTCATGAGGTCTAGTCTCCCCACCCTGGGAAATTCCCTCTAGTCTCCCACCGCAGTAACGGAGGGCGGTCACTGCCCATCTACTGCTCTTTACTGGTGTTAGAGTCTATGCACTATTTTCAAAGAATTCTCATCAATTATTATCTTAAAATAATAGCCTACATAATGTCTATTGTACAACATAATGATTAAAATAATTCTTAACCATTAATAATTAAGTGTATGGTGTTAAAGCTCTATGCATTTTGTTTTCAAAGAATTCATATTACCACCAGTCTATGGTTCATTGTACAAATATAATGATTAAATAATTTTAACTATTAATAATTAAGTGTATGGTGTTAAAGCCTATGCATTTTGGTTTCAAAGAATTCATATTACCAGAGTCTATGCCGCTTTGATTTTCAAAGAATTCTCATCACTGATTATCTCTTAAAATAATAGCCTCATGAATATTGTACAACATAATGATTAAAATAATTCTTAACTATTAATAATTAAGTGTATGTTGTTAAAGCCTATGCATTTTGGTTTTCAAAGAATTCATTACTAGTCTATGCATTGGTTTTCAAAGAATTCTCATCACTGATTATCTCTTAAAATAATAGCCTACATGAATGTCTATTGTACAACATAATGATTAAAATAATTCTTAACTATTAATAATTAAGTGTATGGTGTTAAAGCCTATGCATTTTGGTTTTCAAAGAATACATATTACCACATTATCTCTTAGAATAATAGCCTATATGAATGTGTATTGTACAACATGTAATCATTATGACAAAAGACCCACTATAGTGTGGAAAAATTGTACTTGTCATGTTTAAAATATTAAACTATATTTTTACCATAAGAAAGAGTCCAACCCAAACTATAAGCAATTTGAGTTGATACCCTTAGTTAACATAGTTCTTTGAGTAAATGTTATTCAAATTTACACTTCCAGTACAAATTTATATCAGCTTGGAAAATTTCACAGATGTGGGAATTAGCACCTTATGAAAATACTTATCGGATTAAAAAGCTAGCTCTTTGTAGGATTTTCAATATATGCTAAAGATAAATTAAATAAAAAGAGAGAAAATTCATTGAAAAATAAACTTAATCTAAGGTGATAAACTAATTAAAAAGATTTGATTGGGTACAAAATATGTACAATATTTATCAATAGTATAAAACACAAGAATTTTACTACATATAAAAGACAAACATATGTAAGCGTATTTATGAATATTTCAATTGCTGGACCTTAGACAAATAAATAGAGAATTAACAGCTAAAACAAAATAATTGAGAAAAAATAATTACATAAATCCGAACATAGAATGATAGACTTTCATTCAATTTACAACAAGAATTGCATAAAAAACCGTGAGTACAAAATATGTACAGTATTTATCAATAGTATAAAACACAAGTACTTTTTGTTGTTTCTGGATTTGATTGTGTGCAAGTTTTTTCATCAATGTTTTGGATCACACTCCGTGATCCATCATCATGATGAAATAAGAGAGCAAAAGGAGAAAAAATTATTACACTCCATGATCTCTTGTTTCGTCCTAATGATGGATCACAGAGTGTGATCCGACACGTTGATGAAAAAACTTGCACACAATCAAATCCAAAAGCAACAAAAATTTACATTATAGATTGTGGAAATATAATATCATTAACACAAAAACTTTACTACATATAAAAGACAAATATATGTAAGAGTATTTATGAATATTTCAATTGCTAGATCTCAGACAAATAAATAGAAAATTAACAGTTAAAACAAAATAATTGAAAAAAAATAATTACATAAATCCAAACATAGAATGATAGACATTCATTCAATTTATAACAATAATTACATTAAAAAACGGATGAAGTGCAACCTTAACAGATTATAAAAATTGCCTCTAAGATAACAATACCACAATTCCAATTATCTCTCAACCATTGAAACAAAAAAAGGAGTCTGATTCTCCTATTTATATCCTTCTCTCATAACCATCCCTATGTATTGCATGATCTCTTAGTGAACTACACCTCTTTAGATTTTAAATCATGAAATTGTCTTTGAAAAAATCCAACATGCACAACAACTATGAATCTGACGAGACTATGCTTCAGAACTAACAGTGAACAAGCGCTTATATGAATCAGACGGACCTTGCTGATAAAGATCCAAAAAACCGTAGAATGCCATGTGGATTGCACTCGACTCTCCAACCAATTGGGCAACAAAATGAAGTGTCAAATAGAGGCCTTCCTTGATGAGCATAAAACTACTACATGGAATTATTTAGTATTCCTTTTACTATTCAAGTGGAACCCAGTTGGGAGCTAACCTAGACCTTTCGACCAATGGAACAATATTATAAGGTTATTAGACTGATTCATGCTTATTTTGGTGTTATGCACTACCATCCACTAAAGCTAGGACCCACCACCTTCTCATTCAGCAATGGCACAATAGAATGATCTTGTCAATCTGAGTGCTTTGAAAACTTGTGAGATAATGTCAAAGTGTCCATTCTAATATCATCTACTTTTTTCTCCATAAAATCTTTTGAAAATGATTGGGACCCACTACCAATGCTAGATCACACTAGAGCCAATGTCTCATTAATAAACTATCAAACTAACAATTTTTGTGTTGTGAGATTACACCACATGGAAAATCTTGTCATGAGATCAATGGTTCTTGAATAAATTAGAATTAATGGGTTCCATCTTATGTTGATTTGATCAAAACATCTAATAGAACAACATTTTAATATTGTCAAACTGTCTGATGTTTAAAATGTGCACCATTCATTGTTCTCTATCTCTCATTGATGATCAAGAAAAATATTGATAATACAATCCCACCCAAGGCATGAATGGAGAGAAATACTCTATGGTTCTAGTGATCTCAGAGGGAATATTTTGTTATACATAATAATCTAAACATCAATTTAGGTACTTGGACCGATCCAAAATATTATTTTTTTCCAAACATGAGAGGACAAACTCATAGCTTCTATAAGGCAACTTGCAATAGTACCCACTCAACATCTATAGGATATCCCTTCCATTTTAAGGCCTCAAAATCCTTATCCAAATCAATGATCTCTTTGTGGGATATATTCTTTAGCTTTCTACCACAACCTTAAGCTATAATTCTAATTGTGACAAGGGGAAAAGGATTCATTCTACCTTGGAAATACTTAGTGTTTGTCCCCACCCCTGAAAACATGTAGATACTATACTTGTTTATCCACGATAAAATTTTTAAATTTCTTTTCTTCCAAAACAATGTTATCATCATGAAATGAGGAAGAAAGTCCATGTTGTACCAAAGAAACGACAAGTTCACTCATTTCTCTCACAACTTGTTCTAAAGTAACTAATTGTGTTTTAGACTTTAGAGTGGCTTTGTTTTGACTCAACAACTTATTAAATTTCATAGGCAATAACTCTTCTATTGGAAATCCCCATAGAAATAAGAACCTCATATGTTGTTCTATATTGACCAAGGTTTGAACCTAGGAGAGAGTGACAATAGAGTTTGGTATATCTCAATTTTTACCTATTTGTTTAAAACCTAGGCAAAAGATATGAATTCCAAAGATGATTTGAGTTTAGCTACATTTGTTGTATTCTAACCTGGTAAGATACATAGAGCTCTTTAATCATTGGGACAACCCTGAGTGCATGATTGGTGGTCTATAGCTATATTCATAACTATTGGAGTTTTTGATCTTTAACCAAGAGCTCAACCTTTATTAACTCTATTGAATCCATTAGTTTCATGAGCTAAGTATGGATCTAATTAACTTCAATGAATATTATTTTATTGTTCTACTTTCTAGAGGCTTTTCAATATCCTTTAATAGTCAAAATGACCTTCTCTATCTCAAAATATAAGGCAACTAGTTTAGGTTAATCTTCATGAAAACTTCTTAATGGAACCTTGGTTTGGATCTCAGCACTCAGCCTTTACAGTTCAAGGTCTTGTGATTTGATGTGGGCATGTAGTTGATTCATTATGTCATTTGTTCTTTTAAGCTTTATTTCTCTCTCTTTGAACTTCCTAATTAACTTCAAGAAGTTTATGGTCAAAGAATTTTATGTTTCTTCTATGATTTCTACTCAATATTTAGGTCATTCTTGGGTTAGATTCATTCCTAAGTACATACAATAAATAATATTTTGGGTGCATAAGTATTTAATGTTTGTCAATAGTTGGAGTCACATGACCTATCATCAATGCCTACTATGTTGGATAATACAATGAATCCATGCATGTGTGTGAGGGAGATCTATCTTCTTTCTATCTCTAATTTTTCATTTGGCCTTATAGGATTTCCATGCAATAGCCATTTGTTGAAGGAAATTCTATGGGTAATTGATTGAAGCCACCTACAAAAGGATAACCTTGTAGAAAACCATATGGAAAGGTGACTCTCTACTATGTGGGGATTAATACAACTCCCTAAATAAAAATTGAATGCACCATTAGGGTATATGGTGAGAAAGGTGGAAGTATTTAGGAATATTGTGGGTACAAAACATGTTTTTCTATGTTGAATGGAAAACAATTGGGGTTCAATGCTAGTTGGCATAGAAAAGGGTTGCATAAAAGATAGAAACGTTGGTGTAGCTAGTGATGTAGTTTGTAATGTGGGACAAAGTATTTAGATAGAAGAAAATTTAGATTAAGAAATGATAAGATGAGTAGAGGTACTTACCCATAAAACCACTAAATTTATAATTGTATGAATGCTGAAAATGAAAACCTTGAATTCACAAATGAGAATCAGCATGCATTCAACATCATATCATTGAAGTATTTACAAATGAAAAAAAATGCAAGAAATGAAATACTAATTACTAAGAAATAAAACACATGCATTCAAAAGGAAAATCACTCCATTGTTATCCTATCTACAAGATCTTTTCTTTTCTCTCATATTTTTGCAGCAAAAGCACAAGAGGCTATGTAGAATGGATTTGATCAGTTAAATGAAATTGGGGTCCCTCAAAAGTGAGGAGGAAGAGATTCATATTCGGATGGAAGAACTAAGAACTTTGATATAACATTAAATGGAGGAGAAAGGTAGAATACCTAAAAAAAATATAAACTTAAGTATCTTAGGTGGTAGCCCATTTTTTCTACTATTACATTAGTAAAATTAAACTTGAAAACTTAATCTAGAGTTATTGTCTTTATTTTATGTAGATCCCTCAGTTGGAGACCCTGTACACTTCTATCATCATCAAGGAAATAATTAAGGCCATCATGGAGTAAGCATCTTTGTACTCTAAGAAAAATATGCTATTATTCCCTTTATCCATATCAATCTCTTTATTCAAGAAAGTAAGCTAAGTATTTCTAGTTTCCAAAGTTTTATATAACCTCTTATGTTGGAGTTGATAGTGAACCCCATAACTCCTAGAGATCACATGCAACAAAAACATCTACCATATCTAAAGAGAAAAATTCATTGATATGCTCATGCAACGTTAAGAAGAGATGATCCAAAACAGCAATTGATTGTAAATGAATTAATCTTAGAAATGAATTATTACAATGAATGAGAATACTTATAAAATGAAAAATCAAACCCTAGATGACGGTTTGATTAGATTGAGACATGTGTCATCATCTTATGCAATGAGACAACTTAACCTATAAATAGGAAAATATAATAATAAAAAAGAACTCTTAATTTTAGCTTAAGTAAATTAAAGTAATAAGAGACCTAATAATTAATTAATTATCAAGTGATGTCCTAATCACTTCAACACCCCCCTTAAAATCACTTAGCGAGAGGCTAAAAAAAACCTAATGAAGACTGCAATGATGGATGCATGGATGGGTCCCAACTACAAGGTTTGATGAGGTACCTATGTACAAACAAATGAAATCTCTCATAACTAGAGAAAAGAAGAAAATCATGTGGGAAAAAACTCCTCTCCAAAAGAGAGAAAATAAAATAATTGCACTAGTGAAAGAAGGATAGAAGGAGGACTCATGTGACCCCCCAAGGACTTCTTACGTCACACAAGTACAATATATGTACCCCTATAGGAGAGAAAATAAGGATATGAATCCCCACATAAAGAAAGAGCTCATGTGTCAATCATAAACGCTTGAAGATAGAACACAATCCACTACCTACAAACTACATTTCTCCCCTTAGGAATAAATAGATCCATAGGTGATTGGTGAAGCCATTCCCAAAACATGGAAGAATCAAGAATCCAAATCCAAATGATGTGTACCTCTGAAAACTGCTCAAGTTTTCATATGTTGAAATGAGATGATGTCAATCTAGAAATCAGTGAATTCTGATGTAGAAAAAAATTCAAAGATGATGAAAATGATGGTGGTCCAACAATGATGATGTGGTTTTCAATAAAGAGGAGATGAATTTCCTCATATTAATCCTCCAGATCTGCAATATAGGACTCTACATACAAGGATGATAAGTGTGCAAGATAAGAATCCCAAGTACTTGTGTTTGGAAGAAGATGAATGTCTTGTTGCACTACACCAATAGGGGCCAAATATATGGAGATTCCAAGTTGATCAGGAACAAAAAAATATGGTGATGGTTTCTCAATCTAAAGAGTGGGAACTTGAAGACAATTCTTTGAGCCATTAGAACATGTAAGACCTATGATATACTCAAGATCCTCTAAATTATCATCGTCAAAGGATGTGCAATCCATATCTACAAGAGGAATGAGACAATTTGTAGTAGGATCCTTAGGGTATGGAGAGATATGAGGGTCTACATTTATCTCCCAAAGTTGAGTCCAAAGTGTGTGGGGACAATCAATGTTTGATACAACACAAATAGTGTCATGATCAACACTAGAACAAATCACTCCTACAACATGATCATTGATAATAACCCATGTTTAAAAATAACTTCTTGGTGTGTTTGGTGTAGGTATGAGTCCATAAAAATAAGGAAAAAAATCAAGCCACCTAATATGTGTCAAGATTTTGTGTTGCCAAGACACATAATTATCCTTTTCCAGGATAACTACAATAGGATGAATAAAAAAACCCATGATTCTTCCCCCAATTAAACAATTTGAGAATAATAACCTCAATACATATAAAGCATATCAAATGAAGTCATTCCACACAAACAGATCCCTTACAGGTGCCAAGGCATCCAAGTAATTGATAGAAATGTGAAATCACAAAAAATTGAATAAAATATACTTGGAGTATATTCTAGAAAAATTGCATGAATGGATCTGAAGAGATTTGAAATACCTTTCCAATATCCTTGGAATCATGATAATTAGAGATAAAGGAAAAAATTATGATCTCAGAAGCAAAAAAAGATGATCTAACTTTGATTGAGAATAAAATGAAGCAATACTAAAATTTGATGATGAGAACTGCACCACTAGAAAGTGTTTAGAACTAGCTTTTTGATTTGGAACTAGCTTTTTGATGATGATATTTTATTTTCCCAATTTCAACACCATATGCCCAAGTTATTATTTTTTGAAAAACTAGGTAAATTATAGCTAGTCGATAATTAGCAGACACGACCCTTCTGATTTGATTTTCAAAAAATGTACTCATTGTACATAAAGAAATTAACAAATACCCACAAAATATTTTGATGCTATTGAAATATAAAAATGTGGTGACCTTAAGTTTAATTCCCAAAACCTAGGGTAAATGGACCATCATTTCTAGGATTTCATTAGAATGCAAATCAACAAGGTGCATAGATTGACTTTCAACCTCCAAGGTGAGTCAATTAGACTTGGCTGCATATTTTTGAGTCTTAGGAATGAATTTGAAATGATTTGGAATGATTGACCTAATTAAACTATATGACCTAATATGATGAATGCAACTTCTCCAAAGTAAATAGACTAAAACAGTAATTTGCAAGTGGATCTAGAGAGTGTAGACTAATGTGTACCTACCTAGAAAAATTGGTCTGGTTGTTCCTACAAGGATTGGCTCGCCCAATGGCTACTAATTCTTTGTTAGGGTGTCCTAATCAACTTTTGGGGTCCTCTAGTTTTGGATCTAAGCTTCTATTTTTTGGTTGTAAACTTGTCAAAATATTGTCAGTAAATTCTATAGGTGAGTTTTTGTGGCTTGACAAAGTTGATGACAACAACTGCAACAATGCAAAATGAATCTTCAAACTCTCTTCAATCCTCTTCAAACTTGTAACTTGCACATTCACAAAGAGGGAAAATGTTGTGCCATATAGGGGCTTGCCTCAGTCAAACCCCATGTAAGTGTTCCCACTTCCATAATGGAAATGTCAATGATAAAATGATAATGGAAAGGAAGGAAATGATGAATGAACACAATGCTAAAATTCACCACCCTTCAATGGATTCCTTGAAGGACTAAAGTAATGCACATTACTTCAAGGATTTGGATATTTCTTGATAGATTTTCTTGAATGCTTGAATGCTTGGAGACCTAAAAAATGTTATCCTTCGCAAAACACGAACATGAACACACATAGAATTTGACATGATGTTGGATCTTGAATTGTTGCTATAATACTCTAAAATACTACTCTTGACTTGCTCAATAGTACTCTTAATTATAAGTTTGCCAATAATTTTCTAGATTTCTCTTATTGGATTTCAAATGATAAAATAACTAGGTATTTATATGGAGTTGTACTAATTTCCTAAAAATTAGATTCTAAAACCCAACACTTTATATTTGAATTTTAGATATTAAATTATCGCCAACAACATATTTGAATTTGGGTCCTGGCTAAGAAAGGGGACTCAGTCACCCACGGGTGACTAGGTCTTGGCCCAAATTTCTAAGACACTGACAAGATCGGAGGACCTTGTCAGGTTGTCACAATCTCACAGCCAATTCACAACACACACATATTGATGGACACAACACAGGTCAAAAACTATTTTTTATTCATTTAGAACAAATTACAAGATTACATTAAGAAATTACATCTACTGGGAAATTCCATGTTCCACTTCTCATCACATCTGTAGGCTACCTTGCCTTGTTCTGGTCGACTCTCCCTTCTTACAAACCTGCCCTGCGAGCTACCACCTTGCTCTCTGCTAGCTTCTCTGCCAGTACCTCTCCTTCTTGCTACGGCTACTCTGCCACCTCAACTGCTGCCTCTTCTCTATCTCCAGCTATCTCTTTATACGGTATTCCTCCTCCATGTCATCCTAGTCATTCTTCATTCATGTGTCATAGTATCACCAGGTAGTTACCTCGCTATCAAGAGCTCCATTGAGTTTTCCAATGAAATCATATTTCACAACAACGATGTGAAATACATCAATATCGCATTGCCACGTGTCATGATCTAACTCATCATCCACCGTCGTTGACCATTCATCTCAACTGTTCATCTCAAGCTATCCCATATCCTTCATCTTATTGTTTTATCAGAGTGAGCTTCAATCATCTTATGTCGATACACCTACTTCTTGTTGGTGTTCACCTTACACTCTGTCCATCGTTCCATCGTTGAGACATCCTAGAAGGTCTCGCCGATGAAAATCACTCCTTTTGATCCTTGTCCACCTCAATTCCATGTCACGCAACGCAATCCAAAATAAGGATGTGGATTACTCAATCCTATCACGTCGTGTGTCTTCTCATCTTCATTATCTCCCACGTCATCATGATTGGGTCCCACTACCGACATCACACTCTTATCGCCCTATTGTTGGTACTAACTCCATAGTTCTAGCAATATCATATTGTCTCACCGATCATCATTTGTCAGCTTATTAGAGGGACTTCCCCCAAAGTCACACCGAAACACTCCAGTCACGCCAATATCGCCCTGTCACTAGGACAAAGACTGATGTCCCACTGATATGAAACACTCTCGCTGACGAGACTCCTACGCAACCAGTTACACAACTGCTTCCACCATCAGGTCATCACTGGGACATCAAATGTTGCCATTTCGATATGTTGGTCTCCCACTGTTGCAACTTCACCGTGACCTTATTACACCATTGTTTTGTCGTTGAGACGGGAAAAAACCTCATGCCAATAAGCTAAAGTACTGTCGATGAGGAAACAACGCCAACCAAGGGGGGTGGAGCATGATGCTCTTGCATCAGAATCCCTAGGTGATTAAAATCATGTGCTCCTCCACATGGCGTCTATCATGTCATCAGGTTCAGTTTTGATTTCTTCTTCCTCACCTTCCAGGTTCTTGATTTTGCATTGCCATACTTGCACTATTGCCTTTGAAGTTTCTCAAGCTGCCATAATCTATTTATTTCCCTTTGTGCATACTTCCTCCGTCAATTCTCTTTGTCAACTTCAGATCCCCACCATTCTTCCCCATAGTCTTCCACCTTTGTGGTAATTGACCCACTGCAATTTGTCCTCCTCTGAGAACATTCCTTCCATTGTTCATCCTTCTGTCTTATCCTTTTGCACAAGGATTCTCGTGAACCTTACTGCTGCTATGCTTTTATCACCATCATCCACCTTCATCAACATGTCCTCCCAGGAATATTTTATCTCTATTATTGATGCTTCTTCAACCATATCTGCAACACATTCTATATTCATCAATATGTCCTCCAAAGGACTCTCTGACAACCTCTTTTACTTCATGCCTTCACAAAGACATGACTCCACTGCAAGCTTCTCTCTTACTTTTCCTTTCTTATCCTCTTGTGTGAGTACTTCTTCTTCGATGCCACAGACTTGACATCCTGCTGCAATCTCTTTGTTCCCTACAAACACATTACCAAAAGGGTTATAAAAATCATGAGCCTCAGAAGACTCTTCACTGGCACCATCTTCTCCCACCTGTATCTCCTCTATTCCCTTATCACATTCATTAGTTACTTTCCCTTCCAAGAAGATATATATCTTCCTTATCTCCTCTCTGAGTAGGAGATCTTCTTCATCTTCATCAAATTCTTTATCAAATAAGGGACCTTCAAATATCTTTGTATCTGGAACAATATTTTCTTTACACACTTCTGCAGCTAATCTTCTCTTGGCCTCCTCTTTAATTCTTTCTTTATTTGTAGGTACTTTACAATGTACCCCGACTTCTCTACATCGTATGCTTCCTTCTTGGCATACCACAATCATTTTCCTCCACTGTTTCTCATCTTCTCTCATCATCTGCAAGGTCTTACCCTCAACCTTCTTCATATCTACATTCACAACTTCAAATGAATTATTAACAAATACCTCAAGAGACCAAGTTGTCTCCATGGGTACCTCCTTGATGGACACTTCCTCTTCCTTTCTCACTTCCTCTTCTAGTGCTCCTTGTTGCACTTCTTTCACACCTTTCTTTATGAACCCTTCTTCAAGGGCATCCAGTTTTGTTTCTATTTTTCTCAATTCTTCAATGAGCTTATTTTCGCTCATCTTCTCCTAATACTCTTCCTAGAATGGGATCGTCACTGGTCTCTTCATGACCCTTCTTGTCCTCCTTGCAAAAAATTCACACTTCCTTCCAAGCTTATGTGCCTCCTCTACCCTTTGCAATCATAGGTCTTTCCTACAACAAATATCTCTAGGATTCAAGCCCTCTGCAGTTACAAGTCTCCTCTCACCTGCAACAAACCTCTTCTAGAACTCAAATCCTCTACAGTTACAAAATCCTCTTCTGTAACAAACTCTCTCTAGGGTTTCTTTCTGAAACAACAAATAGATTCCTCTCATTAAACTTTTCACAAACTCATCTATGATCTCTCACAATGAGATTTCCTCTTCACACTCCTTTTCAATTTTCCATACCTCATTCTTCAAACATACTTCTCACCATGCCAACAATAACCTGCCCTAATACCACTTAACGCAATCGAGACCAGAGGGCCTTGTCAGGCTGTCACGATCTCCCAGCCAATTCACAACACACACATAGAGATGGACACAACACAAGTCAACAACTCTCTTTTATTCATTTAGAACAGATTATAAGATTACATTCAGAAATTATATCTATTAAGCAATTCCCTGTTCCACTTCTCATCACATCTACAGGCTACCTTGCCTCGTTTTGGTCGACTCTCCCTTCCTACCAACCTGCCTTGCGACCTACCACCTCACTCTCTATTGAATTCTCTACTAGTACCTCTCCTTCCTTCTACGGCTACTCCAACACCTCCACTAATGCCTCTTCTCTATCTCCTGCTCTCCTTATACGATATTCCTCCTGCATGTTAGCCTGGTCGTTCTTCATTCCTATGTCGTAGTATCACCAGGAAGTTACCTCGCTATCAGGAGCTCCACCTAGTTGGCCAATGAAATTGTATTTCACAACAATGATGTGAAATACATCAATATCGCCTTGCCACATGTCATGATCTAACTCGTCATCCACTGTCATTGACCATTCATTTCAACCATTCATCTCAAGTTATCCCATATCCTTCATCTTATCGTTCTATCGGAGTGACCAATCATTTTCCATCGATACACCTACTTCTCGCCGATGTTCACCTTACACTTTTTCCATCATTCCATCATTGAGACATCCTAGAAGGTCTCACCGATGAAGAGCACTCTTTCCGATCCTTTTCCACCTCAACACCACGTCATGCATCGTAATCCACAACAAGGATGTGGATTACCCAATCCCATCACGCCATGTGTCTGCTCATCTTCATTGTCTCCCACATCATCACAACTGGGTCCCACTATTGACATCACATTGCTATTGCCCTATCGTTGGGACTAACTCCATAGTCCTGGCGATATCATATTGTCTCACCAATCATTTATCGACCCATCGGAGGGACTTCCTCCAAAGTGACACTGAAACACTCCAATCACACCGATATCGCCCCATCGCTGGGACAAAGATTGATGTCCCACCAATATGAAACACACTCACCAACGAGACTCTGCAACCTGTTACACAACTTCTTCTGCTATTGGGTCATCGCTGGGACATCAAATATCGTCATGTCAATACATTGGTCTCTTGCTGATGTAACTCCACCGCGACCTTATTACACCATCATTATGTCATTGAGAGAGGAAGAAACCGCTTGTCGATAAGCTGAAGTACTGCCGACGAGGGAGAAACGTCGACCAAGGGGGGTGGAGCACGATGCTCCTACATCAGACACTCAAAGTCAAGGATAATTTAATGATTGAATGCATTTGTTTAATGCTTAGCCTTCTTCAGGAATTAGGCTTTGGAATGCATAATTTGGAAAATTAGGGGCTTAATTAATTCTAATAAATTAGGGGGATAAAACATAATGTGAAATTGTTAAGGTATACAATTTTCTAGACTACAGCTGCAAACAAAACCCAAAAAACATTTTTAATTCCAAAAATCAAAATATATGATTTGGTAAAAATAATAAAATTCACCTATAGGGAAAATAGCCACACTATGGTATTTTGATAGCACTTTTTGCAATATTTTCTCACTATCTACAAAATCTAATAGATACCTAGATAGTTTTTCATGATTGTGAAAAAAACCCAGAAATAGTTATTCTTAAAAATACACCAAGAAAATATATTGGTCAAAATTTATTGGATCTCTTAGAGTTTGGATAGGAAGTACCATGTTAGAGTTGATTTTGAACTTCATAGCTCCCAAAAATCACCTGCAACCAAAACATCTATCACATTGGAAGAGAAAAATCCATTGATATGCCCATGTAACCTTGAGAAGAGATGGTCTAGAAAAGCAAGTGATTGTGCAATGAATTAATTTGAATGAATGATTACAATGAATGAGAATCCTTATAAAAGAAAAAATTAAACCTTAGATAAGGGTTTGATTATATTGCTCGACATGTTTCGTCATCTCATGCAATGAGATAACTTAACCTATAAATAGCTCAACATAATAATAAATTACACTCCTAATTTAGCTTAAGTGAATAAACTAATAAGGGGCCTATTAATTAATTATCAAGTGATGTCTTTATTACTCCAACATCTTATTCAAAACTAGCCAAAGAAAAGCTAAGGAAAATACATCCACATATCACTCTTATTCAAAGAAGAACTACAAAACTCTTAGAATTTGGCTTCATATTCCCCATTAATTATCCTAAGTGGGTATCCAATAGTACACCAGTTTCCAAAATAACTAGGGAATCCATGTTTGTATAGACTTTTGATACCTCAACAAAGCATGTCCAAAAGAAATATCTCACTACCCAACATTGAAATCATAGTTGATCTTACTACGAGACATGATATTTTATCACTAATGGATGGATTTTCAAGATATATAAAATAAAAATATCTAAGGAGGATCAACATAAAACTAATTTCATCACTTTGTGGGGCATCTTTTGTTACCAGGTGATTCCTTTTGGACTTAATAATGTTGAACCTACATATCAAGAGCCATGATAGTAATGTTCCATGACTTACTACATGTCATGATGGAAGACTATGATGATAATACTTTAAGTATATCTAGGATGAGAGATGGGCACATCCAAGTACTTGAAAAAATCTTTGATTGACTAGCTAAATATCAAGTACATCTAAATCACAAGAAATGTTTCCTTGGTGTCACTTTAGGAAATATTGTGGGTTTCATTGTTTCACATAAAGGCATCAAAGTGGATCCAGCTACAATCAAAGAAATACTAGAAATTCCTCCTTTAAATACTCTAAAGTAGTTACATAGTCTATAGGGTAAGCTCCAAGTAATAATATAATTCATAGCACAACTTGCAAATAAATTTCAACCATTCTCTCATCTTCTTCATAAGAATTTGATGTTTCAATGGGATAATCATTGTCAACACTCCTTTGATAAGTTTAAGGAGTATATTTCATCACCTCATGTGATTATTCCACCCATTATAAGAAATCCTCTATTATTGTACATATTTGTCATATCAGTAGTTGGGGGAACTCCTAGCACAACATGATGACCACAAAAAAGAAAGAAATATCGACTATGTTAGTTGTAATTTAGTGGTCTATGATCTTAATTACACCCTATTGGATGAGAATTTCTAGCAGTATTCTTCAATGGTCAAAAACTCAGACATTACATGCTCAAGCACAAAACAAACGCATTCCAAAGGTTGACCTACTTAAGTACTTGTTATCCAAAGTAACTCTCACTAGATGCATGAAAAAATGGGTCATGATCCTAACTGAATTTGGCATCAAGCATGTTGATCACAGAGCAATCAAATGCCAAGTAATAGCAAATAAACTAGCTAAAGCATCATTAGTGGTAGATTTTCCACTTATTTTAAAATTCCTAGATGAATCAATATTCTCTATCAATAAGAAACATAATAGAAATTATATTTTGATGGCTCTCACACTTAGCATGGTTCAAGAGTATGGGTCTTGTTTGTTACACCACAAGGTGATTGCATACCTAAAGCACACAAGCTATACTTTCAATGCACAAAAAAATAGTTAAGTATGAATCCTTTATCACAAGGCTTAGGACGTTTATTCAATGGAAAATTCCATACTTGTAGGTTTATGGAGAGTCCCAACTTTTCATCAAATAAGTAAATAATGAATATCAAACAAAGGATGACAAATTTCTCCCATATAAAAGAATGGTTGACAGTTTCAAGCAATATTTTTTCCAAATTTGGTCTAAGAAAGTACCCCAACTAAGAAATAAATCATTATATGTCATGTCTACAATTGGATCACTGTTAGACATGACATTTAATAGTCAAAAATGTGAATTCCTAGTTGAACAACTTTTGATCCCAACATGTGATGTTCCTAAGATAGAATTGGTATGTGATCTTTTTGGTCACAACTCTCCTTGGTAACATGGAATCTACACATACCTCCATGATAACACCCTTCCACCTAACTTCTCTAACACCCAATATAAAACCTTCATCCTCCTTTACCATCTTGTGTGATACACTTGGTCAAAGAATTTTTATGGTGCCCTCTTAAGGTGATTAGACATATAAGAAGCCCAAAAAAATAAATGTGAGTTGCATGAAGGTATCTATGCTAAAAATTATAGTGGTCTTACCCTTTCTAAAAAGCTACTAAGAATGGGTTATTATTGGCCAACAATGGAACAAGATGCACAACAGTTTTTCAAGAAATGTTTACCATGTCAACAAAATGGAGATTTAATACATGAACCATCTCATAAATTACAACCCATTACTACTTCATGGACTTTCTCACAATAGGGCCTCAACCTTATTGGAAAAATCTACCCATCTTCCTCCAATGGTCATAAATTCATAATAACTGCCATTGAGTACTTTATGTAGTGGTTTGAAGCCATTTCATTAACTTATATCATTGGCAAGAAAATTGCTAAATTTATCCTCCAATACATAATAAGTTGTTATGGAATTCCCCCTGCTATTGTCATAGATAATGGAAAACCATTCAAAAAATAAGACATCCATAATATTTTCCAAAAATTATATATCTAACATCGCTTCTCCACCCCCATATGATCCACAAAGCAATAACCAAGTAAAGGCTTCAAAAAAAACCATCCTAAAATACTCAAAAAGAAAATTCAATAGTTGGGCATGATTGTCACCTACAAATCAATCCCAACTTATGGTTCTACCACACTAGTATTCACACACCTAGTGGTGTGACACCATACCCACTATTATTTGGCTCTAAATCTATTTTTTTAATTGATTTTGATCTCCCCTCACTCGAAATATCATTACAACATCTAATTGATGAGGAGGAATGTCAGGTTGCACATCTGCATGAGATAGATTTATTAGATGAAAAATGCCTCAACACCTTGAATCACCTACATGCATATCAAAATCACCTCTACCACAAGTATAACAAGAAGATCAAAACCCATTAGTTTGAGATTTGTAATCTATTACTCAAGGAAAATCAGAATAGTCTCCAATGTGAAGACAAGAAAGGCAAGTTTGAACCTAATTGGCTAGCAGTTTTTATTATCATTGCCAACTATGGATCAAGATCCTATCATCTTGCTACACCAAAAGTTCAACCATTGGAGGATTCCATGAATATCATTCATCTCAAAAAAATGATTGATTCTCAAAATATCCCAAAAGTCAAAAAATACAAAAAAATACAAAAAATAAAAATTAAATTTGAAGTAAAGAGAAATAATATGTCCAATGGTGAAAATCACTTTAGTAGTGCCTTGGGAAAGTACCTTGGTGAAAACATTTTTACAGGCGCCATGTGTAGTAAACTCAATCCACCATCTATCAATATACCATCCACCCCATCCATATATCTTTCTCACTCATAAATGTACCATATGTCCTCATTACACCAACTATCATGGCTTGGTCTTGTGTCACTTAATGTAATAGTCCATAACGTTATCCATTTTATCCATCATATACACCACCACCATCTCATTTTTTTTCTTTAGCATTGGGGAAATTATTATATTCTCATGCATGGAATGAGTCCTTTTACACACCTAACACAACATGGATAGACCTTCATACATAAGTTACACTACCCAATAAACTAATCTTATACCAACAACACTAAGCTTCACCTAGTAAATTAATCTTTTCCTGATGACACTAATCTTGATAGACTTAAACTTATAAAATATAAACCACACATTAAACACTACATTATATATAAATCATACATTGATCCAACGTTTGAACAACAAAATTTCACATATCAATTTTTCCACCATCCTAACCTACATCACATCCATGCCCTTAGGGATATCTCCTTCTTGTGTCAAGCATAATCCAATCCATTACCTATCCTAATTTGGCAAGCAATATGATGGTTGGATGAATCTTTTTCAGTTGTTCTTTTGTTTTGATTTGTTTTTTTGACACTTGACTATACCAACCCAAGACCACCTATATCTCTCTATATCTTGGTGTGTGTTTTCTGGTATACACTGGAGCACATTATTTTTTTGTTGTATGGTATACAGTGGAGCATATTTTTTTGACACATGACTATACCTACCCAAGACCACCTATATCTTTCTATATCTTGGCGTGCTTTTTCTAGTATACAATGGAGCATATTCTTTTTTTTCTATGTTTCATGTTTGTTGTTTTTTCTTTACATGACCCACCAAGGCTAATTTCAACCTTACATGTGTAGGGATTTCTTTATCTATGACAATTATTCTTTACATAAACCCAGTAATCCCATTCCAAGGCCTTTTGTGCATAAGGATCTCCTCAAATTTGAATATTATTCCTCATATGAGTCCCTGAATTCTATATCAT
This sequence comes from Sequoia sempervirens, assembly GCA_007258455.2. Lineage (NCBI taxonomy): Eukaryota > Viridiplantae > Streptophyta > Pinopsida > Cupressales > Cupressaceae > Sequoia > Sequoia sempervirens. Next base: position 29,028 of record VDFB02331313.1, read on the forward strand.
GTCTTACATGTATTAGGACAATCAAGTCCATGAAAATTTTATCCTTTCACCTTGGTTCTTATACCCTAGTTTAAATCTCCTTTACTATATCAAAATATAGGATTTCTCTCCACCTATCATCATAACCTACCCCATCCATCCTTCTATTCATCCTACCCCTCATTCACATCCATAATTTTTATACACAAATTGACTAAACATCCTAACTCATTCCTCCCACCTACACCATGACCAATTTGTATCCTCTCTTAAGGATCCAATTTATCTTCCCCTCCCATTCCATCCTAATTTACCTACCACCCATCTCTACCCCATCCTAATTTATCCACCTCATCCTAACAACTACCCTCCCATGTTATCCTCTTTCCTCTAACTTTGTATCATGACCCAAAATAAAAATCATCTTCTATTACATCCACATTCATCCTTCATCATCCCACAAAATCATCACATCATAATCATAATTATTTCACATCCTAAAGACATCCAAATATCATAATTACATTTATAGAATCATAATTGCATCCATTATATCATATAATTACATCCATAATACACCCATAGCATACCCATAACATAGGAAAATTTCATCTTGCATACCCATAACATAAATATAAAAATATCCACCTAATAAATACCATCATCACCACTTTCATATATAAGCTATAAACACCATACATCATCATATAAACGTAAAATACCATCATACATGTCCATAACATACCATAAGAATCCATGCATTCATAATCATAATTAAATCACTATCCATCTAATAAATACTACCATTCCATCATTACCATAATTCAAATAGAAAGTATAGATGAAATACCATTACCACATTACCATTACATTAATAAATATAACATAAATCATACATTATAACATCCATTCCAAACATACATAATCAACATGTAAGAAACATAATTATAAAATTCATCCATAAACCATAAAACATAAATACATAATCCATCAAATACATCATAAGTATGCATATCATAATCATCACATAGCATATCATAAATCACTATTCACTAACCAAAATCATCTCGTCATATATACAAAAAATAGTAGTCATGATACAAAGTGTCACCCATGTCTAAAAGTGACTCAAAATATCAAATGTGTATACAAAAGAGCTTGTAGGCATAGATTGTACCATCATCCTAATGGTTACTATCACCCTTTGATGGTTTTGGTGATCTTTCTATTCCCCTACTCTTGGTAGTGGTGGCAATGGGCCTCAAGTTAATGGCGAACACATACTCACAGATCCTAACCTTGCATACCTTGATCTCCTTGATTGACTATTCTTAGAAAATATTAGCACCCTCTGACCAACAGGTACTACCCCTTCATACAAGGACCAATAGTATTATGCCTCATGAGTTGCTCATGTTGCTTCTCTTTAATGCCATAACATGTTTGTTACCACCTATCCCATACCCTAACCTCCAAGCATACCCCTCACCATATCTCTCACATATCTCAATATAGCCATATCTGCCTCTACCCTTTATAGTCAAATCAAAGTTGCATCCCACTCAAAAATAGCCATGTCCCTCTCCTTTGTCAACTCCACCACCCTATCCTGTCATCACCACTAAGTTTTGTTTGTAGAGAATCTACTATAAGACTATAATCATCTCTCTCCACCTATAGAAATCCTTTCTATTTGTAACTTGTCAATCCTAGCTCTCTCTACCTCATATGATTCCTAAAGACTATCTCTCTTAGTTTTCCTCTCATCTTATTTTTGTCATGGTGTATACCTCTTGACAACTCTCCAGCTCTAAAAAATTTGTATCCAACTACATCTCAATGTCTCCATCATCATCCTCTTACTTTCCTACCCATCCATCATCTACATCCATCTTCTCTTCATCATCCCCATGTCTGGCTACCCCTAAAGGTCCTACCGCATCCCCCTTGATCCAAGCTACCTCCCTCACCCTCCTCCTCTGAACCCCATCTCCTTCATCCTCCCATCATCATCACTATCATCTCCTCTATCACCTCTAGCATCTCCTCCTACTACTACCACTCCACTTGGGAGAGTTAGCCTCACTAGCCTATGAGCAACCCACCATATTGCATACTTAGGTGTGACCCCTACATCACCTAGATTCACTAATTGATCCATGTTTGCGTTTAAATTCGCACCTCTGGAATGCGTATTTGAAACGGACAGCTATGCACAGATAAACTGCTCTTCAAATTAGGAGGGGAAGCTCCCTCTTGCTGATGGTGTTGGAAGAAAGTAAACTAAGAACTAAGTTGCCTATCTTTTTGATCAGCTTAGAGCACAAGGTTTATTAAACACAAATGTCGCAACTGAGATTTTTTCTTTTGAGAACTTCAACTATGACTAACTTCAACTAAAGATGTTTCTAACTTCTCAAGTAATAAGCAGAGCAAGAGAAACTAGAAATGAACAAGGTAGGTTTTTTGACAAAATACTTCAATAACCTCCCTCTCAACAAACACCTACAAACTTCACTGTGAGTTGAAATCAAGATCATAAAAGTAGAACATAAACAACAGAAATATGAGATTTTGGACCAAGGCAAAGGAGGCTCATGATTTTATTACTCAAATCTCTAGAACAAAATTCTCTTCTAACATGCCTGGAACAAGAAATTGCAGCTAAAGAGGCTTGCAATCTTGCTCTTACACACTAGAAGCAGCAATCACACTAACTCCTTGTTGGCTAAAGAGGCTCAACAATTTTCCATCACAACACAATTGAACAATACTCAAATAAAAAATAGAAGGCACAATAGGCTCAGCATTTTGTTATCACTAGCATGGTTAAAGAAACTAATGAGCAAAGGCTCTTATTTATAGACAAGCAAAGGAGTAGGGAACCCTAAAATCTCCTTTCTTTCACAAACTAGGGCTTGCTCAGCAAACAAGCTTTATTAATAAATCTAGAAAGAAGATAACATCTAACACCTAAGAAAGTAGAAAAAAAGGGAAACGCCAACTATTACATTTATCTTCTTTCTCTTCTCAAAGAATGGATAAGAATTCGTTCCAAGAATAGAAAGAAAGTGGGAAAGAAAGCTTCTAGAAGAAAGCTGCTTTAAAGCTCGATCACATCTGCTAGGAAGTTGGAAATTATGTCTCGGTTCGTGCATCTATGCTGTCAATAGCAAAGCACCACTTTTCCAGAATATCTTCAGCATCTGCAATAGATCTCAGGAAATCTTTGACCTCATTGGCCGCTTTCTCAAACTTTACTGACATCATCGAAGATATGACCTATCCTTCCACCAACTGGATTGCAATGACACCTAAAATGACCTAGGCCTGCAAGCTTCATTTTTACCACTTTCGTCCTGCATAATTGTGACATTTAATTATGTCCTTTGGTCCACATTTGACTATTGATTAAATAATCCATAATTATTTAATTAATTCATGTCCTTTATTCTTCATGATTATTAAATAAATAAATTTTATTTATTTATTAAATACGTCATTAATTGTCTAAGTCTTCCTTAATTAAATAAATTTCTTAATTTATTTAATCACCCTTCCTCGGTCACTTCTTCCTGATTATTAAATAAATAAGTTTTTTTATTTATTTAATATGTCACTAACTTTCATAATTAAATGAATTAAATAATTTATTTAATTATTGGTCTTATTTGCTAAATTAAATAATTAAATTTAATTATTTAATTGCCAAATTTGATATTCCTCTCGTTTTAAATAAATTAAATTATTTAAAATGTCATCTCATTCTTAACTGTCAGCTCACTTTGGTAAATAATTGGAAAATCAATTATTTATTATTTCACAAAAGTTCACATTTGGAATTAATTTAATTCTAAATTGGTAACTTTCCTCTAGAAGTCGTGTGATCGAAGGTTCTTGGTCCTTGGGTTCTGCCACAATAATGGGTTACACTTTTTGAGACATCCTATTTTGCTTGAAATCACATATTTTTAGAAAATACAATGATTTATGACTTTAAAGGTTCCATTTAAATTATTTTAATTAAAGAGGGATTGATCAAACCCCCTTAGATCAAACCCCCTTGGATAGAACCTTGTTAGATTTAAACCATACCTATAATCGAGTCTCCTTACACCTATCAAAATGCTGATAAAAAACCACTTTGATTTACCTTTTGGGTGATCAAATGAATTCATTTAAAATTTATGCTTTGTAAGCCTGTAGCCCTTATTATAAGCTTCCCAAAAATAATAATTTTAAATATGTTTAATTTGATTATTGTATTTATTTCCTATTTCTTGTGAATGTAGGATTTTCAATGAACATCAAGTTCTTTATTTCACACATACGAAAAAATAGAAAATTAGAGAAAAAAATTCTAAAAAATACATGTTCCCTAGGTATTGATGTCCTTATTCCAAACAAAAAAGAATAAGTTAATTCAAATGAATACAAAAAAAGTTATGCGTGTCGAAGTACACCTCTATCCAAATTATAATTACGGTGACTTGGAAAATTAATTAAAAAAATGATATGTAACAAAAAAATATGAAAAAATATCCATCCCCTAGATATTGGTGTGAAAAAATTGCATTTTAAAATTAGAATTGTATCCTATCTATAAAAAAGTTATGTGTCAAGTGAACATCACTTTTAAAAAATGTTGATTAGTAGAAAAAATAAGTTATTAAAAATTACATAAAATGATTCACAATTTATTTTTTAATTTTTTTTTTTAAATATAATTAGAATCTACACAAAATATCTAACAAATAACTAGTTTGATTAATCTTCAAAACCTTAATGGTTTAGTTGCTATAGGTGTAAGAAAGTGAATGTCTAGTGAAAAATCCTATTTTAATGTCAAGTTTGGCCAAAAATTAAACCCATTATTGTGGGATCACCCCTTCCAAAACGGATCTTCAATCTGGTCTTTATCTTCTTCATTTTCAAAAATCTTTATTTTTGAATGAATTTCCTCATTTATTCTCCACCGCCGATTCGATCATCTTAGATGGCATCTTGACCACTCGATTAATGACTTTTCCCTAACCCTAATTAGGGATTCTCAGATTTAATCTGAGCCTCTCATTTTAGGTCTTAGTCAGAAATCAATCTCACCCGTCCATTCAAAATGGCATTTTCTATAAAATGCCATTTTACTCTCATTTTTGGATGACACGGAGATTATTAGACACAGAAATTATTACACACACAGATAGACAATTGTTAGCATATTTCATTGAGTTTTGGCATCTTTAGGCATAGGCATTAGGCATTGGACTTTGATCAAATCCTTCAAGCTTGGTGTAGGACTTCGTCAAGGATTGCTTGCACGTTAGATCTGAGGGCAACACGTCAACCAGCAAGGTAGAAGGTACTATCAAGGTGAATCATGGAAACTCATGCAAATCAAAGGTATAATTGTTCTTGTTTTCATTGTTCTTGATAGGATCTTTGGGTTATATGCTTTATATGTTTATCTCACAATCTAACCTTAAGAAATTAACCATAGATACATTTGGTGAACCCGACTCTGTTTTTCTTGTTATTTCTGTACGGTTTTCGTGTGTTTTCTATTTTTTGTAGGAACAGGTACGGAGCGACGCAACTTTTTTTTTTAAATCATGATGCATCTGATGCGTCACGACACATTCACAAACCCCAACGCCGCAATCGCTTTGTTGCGACGCAATCATAGTCGGGAAAGCCGCAATTGAATTACTGAGCCGCATTTGATACACAGAGCAACACAATTGCTCTGTCATGACACATTCGACTGGTAAGGTTTTCTATTAATTTTCTTTCGACTTTTTGGCTATTTTTTGTGTTCCTTTTATCCTGGTTATTTCCTGCATTCTGCCTAGAATAGGTTTTCTGTTACTAATCAGGATTTGCAGCTTTTTGGTGGTTACTTTTCGAGGGTCGAAGACAAACATTAAAACTACTAACGGGTGATCTTGCAGGTTCGATTGTCAAAGACTGAACATCAAAACAATGTGCCTGCATTTTTATTAGTATAATACACATTTCATTTTAGTGCAATTAAAACGAATCTGTGTTTATTATGTCTGAATGTGTTTGCAGAATGGTAGGTGAGTATGCTCTCACCTTGTGAAAACTCGATGATCAGAAAACCAGACCCGTTTTTATCTGTTTTTACCTTCACGACTTGGTATGTCGGAGTATCCTCTCCCCTTGCGCTTTCGGGCGATCTTAGGTGTAAGAGAAATGGTTACTAACTCTAGAAATTGGGCCTACCTGGAGATTTCATCACCCCAACGCAACTCAAACCAGAAACGGAGCGAAAACCAAGCTACCCCCCACCGGTATATAAATGTGAATCTTAAGGGAAAACCTAAGATTACGAGTGCGGATGTGTCATACGAACAGAGTAGTACTCCCTTAAACCCTGTTGAGCTTAACCTCTTTAGGCTGGAGTGCCACCTAATTGGTGATTAATCTCTTGCCCCATGTATGGCCACTCGAACAGGGGTCCTGAATTAAAAACCTTTGTGTAGTAAGCCAAAAACCTTCTATTTGCTAGCGCAGCACCAGTCGGTGTGAAGGCATCCACACTTTCGCAGTTTGTAGTAGAGGTGATCAACCTGCCATGGGAGTTTCATGGGGGTTGGAAGCTTGGTTGGCCTGAGAAGAGAGTGCATTGTAAGGGGGAGCCCATGCAACCAAGCTTCTGAATTCACATGCTATAGATATGCGGTTGGGGAAACCCGCGTGGAATCTAGTGAATATTGTCATGACCTAACCTAGGATTGTACTTATCTGATGTGTGTTTGATTACATTGAAAACATTGTGCTTATCAAGTTCTTTCTGGATTCATCACATTTACAATTCCGACCAAAACATTCAATATCAGACAACTCAAATTTATAATCAAAATGACAAGAAACTCATTTTTTACAAACTGTGTCGCATATGTCGAACCACATTCAATCTTTTGAGATGCAATCACTCTGCTAAACCGCATTTGACATTTGAAAGACCGCATATGCATGCGTCGCGATGCAATTTACTGTTACAGAGTTTCATCTACTAAACCGAGTCGCATTTGATAGTTCCCGAGTCGCATTCACTCAACCTGAGCCGCATTCGCAAAACTGAGATGCATTTGTAGTCTAAAATCACGCATTTGCCTATCACAAATAAAAACTTCATACAAAGTCAAATCTGAAGTCTTCACCTTGTCAATCATTTGTCAAACACTGTTTCCAAAAGGATTCTGTTAGAAACCAATTTTGAAATTGCTCAAAGTTTTGACCATTAGTTTGCATTCTTGACCATAGGTTTCATCCTTCATTCTTGTTAGTTGCATACATTAGGCATTGGGTTGTCTAGCGGGTCCTGCCCTTGAATGGTTTTCCACTCAAAAGGATATCCAGACATGGGACGAGCTTAAACAAAAATTCATAAAAAATTACGCGTACAACATCGACATGGATACCTCTATCACTAGCTTGTGCACTCTCACGCAAGAGGATGCTAGTGAGAGATTTATCCCATTCTTTCAATAATGGAGAAGCCTCGCTAGTCGGTGTCACATTGACATCCCCGAAAGGGAAAAGGTCGACATGTTCGTCCAAATACTTTTGGGGCCCCTAAAATGTGCATTGCAAGTACATTGTTGCACAAACCATACAGACTTAGTCGAAAAAGGGGTCCATATTGAGAAATCCCTTATCGCAAAGGGAGAACTAAGATATGGTCCCAAAAACACAAATGCCAATCCAACCACCGACAAGAATAAATACTAGGTCAAAAATAAGCACGTTACAAATGACGGTGTTGTTGACGTCAAGACTGCAAACATTGTGGGTCCTATACTGGCCCTAAAAGGGGTCCAACAACAACACAAACCAACAATGACATCGACACCCCCTACTAATGTCCTTTCAAACAATCAGAACAGTCAAAATAACCAGGGACAATACCGTCAGATGAGAGAATTTCCTAAGGGTCGCACATACACCTCTTTAGGTGAACCCATTGAAGAAGTCCTTAAGAAATGTCTATAGAATGAGGTCATTACGCTCCAAGAACCAAAACCATATGACCCAGGACAATTCAAGCCAGCATGGTGGAATGATAATGCATGTTGTGAGTACCATCGAGCAAAAGGGCATACAACCTCTAACTGTCGACAAATGAAAAACCTAATACAAGATCTTATTGAAAGTTGCGTCATTGAAGTAGGTGGATCCCAATTTGCCTCCAATTCAAATCATACTATCCATAAGAATCCATTGAAGGATCATGGTTCTCATAATGCTTCCACCTCAGGTCCACATAATCAAGCTAACTTTTCCCGAGCCAAGTATGACTATTCTAGTGGACCTATTATAAATAATGTTTGAACTGACAACGAATACATCAATACCATTATGGTCAGGAGAGCACCCCAATGTAATGCTACTACTCGCAATGGCAAGGTCACCATAGCTGGTCCGCCTCCTGCTAGACAACCCAAAATAACCATACCTGGCCCATCTGCTAAATAGCCAAAACTTGTCCCGACCACAAAGTAGTGGAAACCCAAAAGTCAGTTCAACCTCATCAACCAGCTAGGAAAGACTCTTGCGCAAATCTCTATACTTGAGTTGCTTCGTATCTCTCCCACACACAAAGATATCCTAGATAAAACCCTGCAAGAGTCATCAGTCCCCAAGGACATTGATGTCAATCAATTTGAAACCATGGTGGGATACCTCACTACGCCTCACCACGTCACATTCTCGGATCAAGACTACTCATCACCTAAAACCAACCACAATGATGCATTGCACATAGAAACTTTTGTCCACAAGCACAAAGTAAGACAGGTTTTAGTAGATGACGGAGCAAGATTGAACATATGCTCCCTCAAATTGGTTAAGGCTCTAGGATTCTCTAATGCATGCGTGGACCCGACAAAGAGTATAGTGATCAAAGCATATGATGACGAAGAACACTCTTCATGTGGCGCTATTCCTCTCCCTATCGTAGTGGACCCATCAGCCAGGGACACAACCTCGCTGTGTCTTGATTTGGAACTACCATATAACATCTCTTTCTGGGTCATTCATGGATTCATGCCTTTAAAAGTCATTTTGTCCATGTATCACCAATGCCTAAAGTTTCCATTTGATCTACGTAAATAACCATATACGTATACCCCACCCTTTCCAATATTGTACCAACCTATGGGTATTTCTAAAATGAGTGTGTTTATTAAATCGAGAAGCACCTCGGCTCCTCGGCCATCCAAATACATCAATTCATCAACACTCATATCATCTTCCACATCCGCCTCATTCACATATTCTCACACACCACCACCTATAACGCGAACCCTGGTTGAATCCAATCGGCCAAAATCCGTGACCCTACTGCAAAGAATCAAATCGGTATTATAGCATACAAAGATAACAACAATGCCCCAGCCCAAAGGTTCGCGGTCGGCCATGTTTCCGTATCATCGGAACCCCAAGAAATTTTCAAAGTTCACCAAAAATAGTTTTCATCAAATGGGGAGACATGAGTAATGAGGACCTTTCTGATATCACAAGATGGATCTATAAGGATAATGTCACACTACCCCCATTACCAGTTAAGATATATGGAAAGGGATATGACATGATGAAAGCTAAGGGCTATGATGGTACTAGTGGCCTAGGAAAAAATAAAGCGGGACGAAGAGAGCCCATAGAACCTTTCCAAATACCAAAGTATCCGGGATTAGGGTTTGATCGCCCAATGACCTAACGTATTATACCATTGGATCCTCGAAAGGAAAATGAAAGTACATGCTCAAAAGTGTCAAACTACCAAGGAAACCCTCAATTCCGAACCGACTCCCCACGAAAGTGGGAATTTGGCTCCTAAATCCATCCCAAGGACCTGTCTTAATGATTTTTTGTCGTAACCAAGGGAACTAACCCTCCAACAAAGATTTCGGAAAATATTTAAATTGAATGTGCACCAGCCAGTCAAAGTCCCATTACCACTCCCCATGACATACAAGACCCATCATCTGAACCTCTTCAATCCAATCCATCTAAAGTACTAGATGACACTGACAATAAGGACTCTAAGGCCTTCACCCCTTATTTTGACAATGAATATGACACTAGTGAAGGGGAATATTCGATAGAGTCCGATGTAGAGTTGGATGATGATAACCTCATCTACAACATCATTGAATCAGTCTGCATGCTTTCGCATTCTTCACTCCACCAACATCGACGATGGCATTTCCTTAGTTTATCCCGAAGCTAGTCGATTGGGACCAACAAGGTCTACCCTCAAATACATTTAAGAATGATGAGGCAATTAAGTAATTTATGGGATTAGCCGAAGGGAATAAATTCCATGGAGACCACAAGCCGATTCTCCATTATCATTGATTTAGGATCAAGACTCGCGATACTGAATGGTGACCGCCTCCATCCCTCCAACAAAAGCAAAAATAAAAATAAAATAACAAATGAAACATCTCTAGGTGAAAACTGAAAGGCACCTTTTGGTGATAAAATAGTAAAAAAAAGGACTTATTTGCAGGTGAAACCTCTCTGAGGCACCCAAAGATAGAGGATTGGACTTTCTTCCTGTGCAACAAGAGAAGTTAGCTATGCTTATCAAAGACACAATAGAAGATAACATAGCAACTGCAAAAGATCCCAGGATGGTCCTCTTTGTTGCATCATTAACTAAAGAAGAGAGACCAGAGTTTCATAAATTCTTTGGTGTAACATAAAATCAACTTTGCATGGTCCTATGTCGATATGCCGATCGACCTGTAACTAGTTCTCGCACCATCTCGCCACTACTACCTAATGCTAAACCAGTCAAGCAAAAGTTACACAAAATGCACCCTCAAGTTGCTCTATTGGTTAAGGCCAAGTTAAAGAAGTTGCTAGACACCGGATTCATACGGTCTATTGACTACGCCGAATGGATATCTAACCTGGTGCCACTAACAAAGCCAAATGGGCTAATCCACGTCTGTACAGATTTTAGAGACCTAAATAAAGCATGTCCAAAGGATGACTTTCCTTTGCCAAACATTGACATCATAGTTGACCTCACAATAGGATATGAGATGCTATCCCTCACGGATGGTTTCTCTGGCTATAATCAAATTTGCATTGCCCCCAAAGACCAACACAAGATGGCATTTACTTGCCCATGGGGTACATATTGTTGGAATGTCATGCCATTCGGTCTCAAAAATGTAGGTGCCACATATCAAAGGGCTATGACAACAATCTTCCATGACATGATGCATAAAATAATGGAAGATTATGGTGATGACCCGTTGGCCAAATCAAGTAAGAACTGTGAAAAAGATCATCCTCAAGGTGCTAGACACAATTTTCGGGTGAGACTTGAAGAGTACAAGGTTCTATTAAATCCTAAGAAATGTGTCTTCGGTGTCACATCGAGAAAACTCTTGGGATACATAGTTTCTAGAAGAGGCATTGAGGTTGATCCAGCGAAAGTCAAAGCCATCATAGACATGCCTCTGCCCAGAGGAATCAGTGAACTCATAACGCTACAAGGAAGGGTACAATCTATTAGGCGCTTCATAGCCCAATTGGCAGATAAGTGTCACCCATTCCAATATCTGTTGCGCAAGGGTATCCCCTTTGTGTGGACAAATAAATGTCAAGAAGATTTTCATCAAACCAAAGATTACCTACTATCAACGCCAGTCCTCATGCCTCCTATTCACATAAAGCCATTGATCATGTACATCTCGACAACTAGTTCAGCACTGGGGGCATTACTGGCACAGAATGACCAAGAAGAAAAAGAAAGAGCTATATATTACATCAATCAGACATTGGTCAGGTATGAACTGAACTACACACCAATTGAATGAGCTTTCTTAGCCATGGTCTTTGCAACACAGAAGCTAAGACATTACATGTTGAGTCATCAGACACAATTGGTAGCAAAGATCGACCCACTAAAATATTTGCTAAGTCGAGCAGCATTAACAGGACGGCTAGCAAAATGGGTTATGATTCTGAGTGAATATGACATTCAATATGTCGAAAGAAAGGCTATAAAAGGACAATCCATAGCGGATCAACTGGCAGACGCACCTTTGCAGAGTGATCACCCGTTAGTGGTAGATTTTCCAGATGAGTCGATATTCCATATGAAACCCAAGGTACCTTGGCGACTCTACTTTGACAGATCACACACAAATCATGGCTCAGGGGCAGGAATCATGTTCATCACCCCGCAAGGAGACTCCATTCCCAAGTCTTTCTGCATTACTTTTCCATGCACAAACAACGTGGCAGAATATGAGGTGTTAGTTACAGGACTAAGAATGGCAATAAAGTGGAAGATCATAGCACTACATGTCTACGGGGATTCTCAGCTTGTCATCAACCAAGTTAATGATGACTATGACACAAAAGATGAGAAGTTGATTCCCTACAAACGGATGGTTGATAGTTTCCAAACATACTTTCATATGGTAACCTTTGAACAAGTTCCGAGAACACAGAACAAAGCGGCGGATGCCATGGCTACAATAGGCTCCCTCCTTGACATACCAAGCAATCTGCCTTAGCTGGAATTCCTAATAGAGCAATTGTTGGTCCCTACCTATGACATTCCAAAGTCAGAGATGGTTTGTGAACTTGTTGGTCTTGACTCTCCCTGGTATCAGGATATTTATGACTACCTAAAATCTCAAACCCTTCCATCGAACTTGTCCAATAACCAAAGGAAGTCCTTTATCCAAAAATCTGCAAGGAATGCCATCGTCAGTGACACCCTTTACCGTCGTAGCTTTGACGACACCCTCCTTAGATGTCTCGACACCACGAAGCACGTATTATCTTTTACGCTGGCACAACTATAAGCGCGTCTCATTCGGTGGTCCTACCCTAGCTAAGAAAAGTAACTTAGACTTGGGTGTTATTGGTCAATTCATTGAAAAGGATGCAATTGAATATGTCAAGACTTGTCGCAAATGTCAAATTCACAGTGATTTGGTCCATGCTCCAGCACAAGAACTTCGGCCGATCATTTCTCCTTGGCCCTTCGCTCAATGGGGACTCGACCTTGTGGGTAAGATTCATCCAACCTCGTCCAATGGCCACAAATTTATCATCACCGCCACTAAGTATTTTATGAAGTGGATCGAAGCCATCCCATTGATATATACACAAAGAACAAAATATCCAGTTCATCTTTAACTACATCATTTCCCTATGGCCTCCTCGCAATCCCATCACCGACAACACATCCGCTTAAAAACCAAGACATTCTGCGGAGTTATGTGAGCTGCATTTCATCCAACACCATTTTTCATCTCCATACTACCTCCACAAGGAAACAAATAAGTCGAGGCATCAAATAAAACCATTAATAAAATCCTCAAAAGATTGTCAATGATGCTGGCCATGACTGGCACATACAACTCAACCCTACTCTATGGGCTTACCGAACTAGCATTCGTACGCCTACAGGGCCACTCCATTTTCCCTAGTCTTTGGTGCTGAGGCCATCTTACCCATTGAGGTTGAAATTCCTTCGTTATGAGTCTCCCTAAAGGGTTTAACTGATGAAGAGGAGTACAGACAATCATGCTTGCACAAGCTGGAAATGATAGAAGAAAAAAAGAAAATTTCACTGAACCATCTGCAAGCGTATCAAAACCGTCTTTGTTGCAGCTACAATAAGAAGGTTATGATCAGAAAATTTGACATTGGCGACCTAGTTCTCATGCAGAACCCCAAGAACCAAGCTGACAGAGAAAAGTCGGGAAAGTTTGAACCAAACTAGTTGGGTCCCTACATTATCATATCTTCTTTTGGTTCTGGAGCCTATCAGCTGGCGACTCCAAATGGAGAACAACTAATAGAGCCTATCAACAGTTTACATCTATGAAGATTCTACACATAGCATTAGCAGATCGAGCTGAAAACCATAAAATACAAAAAAATGGAAAAATGATAAAAAATCGTTGCCCTGATGAAAACCTGGCAAACAAGCGTCTTGGTGACACCAAAAAAAAAAAAGGTCAAGAAAATAGTAAAGAGAAAAAATTTGTCCAACAGTGAAAACCTGGAAAACAGGCGCCATGCGTAATCAATCATTGCTCTGCCATCTACTATCACTTTGTCTTCCTTGGCCTAGGATGAAAGGTTTTTCTGCCATTATCATGCAAATCACCACCAAATTCTACCCTATCTGTCATGGTTGATAAACGGTTGACATCAAGTCCTAACGACTGTCCATCTGGTACACCAGCAACATCCCCTCCATTTCCCTTAAAAATGGCTAAGTCTTGGACTTGACTGGGGGAAAAAAATTTATCATGCAACTGTAGTGGATGTCACACATGGTTTTGGCAATTGGAAAAAAGTCCTGAAAAAAGACAAAAAAACATGGCAAAAAGTCCTGAAAAAGGACAAAAAAAAATGGCAAAAAGTCCTAAAAAAAGACAAAAACATGGCAAAAAGTCCTGGAGAAAAAGACAAAAACAAAAACAAACAAAAAAAAAATCATAAAATGTCTTGAAGAAAGACCAAAAACATCGCAAAACGCCCTGAAGAAACATCTAAAAACCATAAAACATCCTGAAGAAAACCACAACAAAACATCAGACTGCTCGAAGAACGCAAACACAGGGTCATCTCTTGTCAAAGTCAGTCATGTCAATCAATCTTTGTCATTTGTCTGAACTACATTGTCTCTACGCATTTGCTACCTAGGCAAGACTCACATTTGAGACCCCGAGACATTAGGTCAGTCCTTTTAGGTTTGTCAAAATAAAATCATGGCACAATCTTTGGTCATCAATACAAAGTCATTGGTCGTGTCGAACTACGAGGTCTCTGAGTGTATGATATAGGCAAGACTCACATTTGAGTCCCTAAGGCCGCACTAGGTCAGTCCATTAGGGTTCATGGCACTACATTAGCACACATGTCAAAATATCTTCAAGGCAAAACGAATCATTCCCGAATGGGTAAACTCCTAAAAATAACTCACGGCAATCAGTTAATTCAATATAACAATCTCATCAATAGGTCAATCATATCATCATGACAATATCAGGCATAAAGTCAAACACAAGTCAAACTTGGTCAAAAGCAAGTCAAATCATCATAACCTGTCAAACTGTCAACTCTTGGTTAACCTTCAGATGTGTCCTTCTGAAAGATAACCTCTGTCATTCATGCCTTAGGATGTGTCCTTCCTAGGCATTGTCACTGTCATTCGACGTTTCGAGCGATTCTCTCGACATCTAAGGATCACTCCTCTTCACATCAGTATTCTTCATATATGTCCTTCTGAAGAACCAACTGTGTCATTTATGCCTTAGGATGTGTCCTTCCTAGGCATCGTCATCATCACTATCACATGGCATTTTGAGGGATCCCTTTTGACATTTAGGGATCAATCCTCTTGACATCAACATCATTCAGGATGTGCCCTTCCTGAATTTGGCAATTTTGGATATTTGTCATTTGAGCATCATCAACGCTTTGACACTCTGGCATCTCATCATCATCAAACCTGACATTTTGACAATGGATATCCAAACGCACTTGGCAAACACTTGACACTTTTCTTTTGGCTTTCATCATATTATTAGTTTTTCAGCGAGATCCCAATAACAGGATCTAGAGAAGCAGTGACGTATCATGACGATTGACATGCATGACTACTAGTTTCTCAGCGAGGTCCTAATTTTGGGATTTAGAAAAATAGCAACGTATCATGATAAGGGCTCTATTTTTGTATCCTAACAATCATGCTGATAGTTTCTCAAGGATGTCCTGGAAACAAGATTTAGAGAAGCAATGACGTCTCATGAATTGTCTTTGTCTTTTTCTGCTTATGGTTGATTATGACAAAAAGACTGGGGCAATCACGCTCTTAGTATGAGTCATGATCATCCTTGTCTGCGACTTCTTGTCTTACGTGATGGTACGACCTTGCACACCTTGATCTATCTCATATCATGGTGTTTGTTGGCCATTACAACAATCTGCCCAATGATGATTAAGAGCAATAAATATTAAAGTCCTACGGTAAAGTTTTGAAGGATTTGATCAAAGTCTAGGAATTAGCATGCATCTCCTTCGGTCTGGTCATCTTCTCTTCTTCCATCTGGTCAACTTCTCTCGTCCATCTCACGATGATATCCTATGACATCGAAAAAACATAAGTGCATCCATGATCATATAAACATTGCATTAGGTCCATACATACATCATCCATAGCATTAAATCATATACATAATCACAAACATTGCATTAACATAATCATCAACATGTCATCCATTTACTAAATACATTATGCACATCACTATCATCATCATCTCATATAAGTAAGCATTGCATCATCATGGCATCAAAATCATAAATAAGCATCATAGGACATACATGATACATCATAAATCAACATCATACATCGCATATATCATAATACATTAAATCAAGGAACATCACATAACACACATATAGGCCGCATCAAAACTGCATCATCATATAATATCATCTCAAAAATGTACAATGTCACAGGATAAAGTCAAGAGATATCCCAAAAATGGAGCTCGCAGGCTCAATAATCTATACATAGTGTGTCATAATAACAAAAATGCCCCTAGGGTAGACTCTCATCATCCCCTCGTGGTGAAGAATGTGGTGGCGGAAACTTTGAGACTGGCACTAAAACAATAGGCGGACCTGTGGCAACCTCTTCCTGTGCAACCACTAGAACTAACAAGGCCGGCATCACCTGTGACATCACTGTTGCCTGACTCTGAGAAGTAGATGGATCAACCACTGGTGGCTGTCTCTGTACAGACCTCTGCACTGAACCAGTCGACCCATGACTATGGCTCGAATGGTGACTCGAGGTGTGCTTGCGTGAATCGTGTGACCTGTGTCCTGATGTGTGCCCTGTCGAGGTAGACCCCCCGACACTCGTATGACTCATGCTGCCACTGGCACTGCCTGTCCTCGTTATGACCGTGACAAGGTAGGATCTCGTCGCTCGGTGGCACTCCTGCCCATATAAGGTCTTGTACTGACCTAGCCTCGTGCTCACCCTAGCTAGCTCACGATCCATATCTCCAGACGGCCCTGCGCATAAGGTCGCAAACTGTGTACACCACTAAGCTAAATCTTGCTGGCAGATCACTGCCTGATCCCGCTCTACCCTGGCTACCTCTAGCTCTGACTACAATGATTTGACCCGGGCCATGCTCTCATCAAGCCTCTGCTATAAATCAGCCACCCTCTGGTCTGTCGTGGCATCCTAGGGCAATCCCGAGGAGGACGGTATCTCCTCCTCTCCCTCCACCATCTGCCATCGGAGTAGTCTCTCTGCCTCATCCATGGCATCATCCTCATCATCATCGACGTTGGCCACATCCTCTACCACTATCGCATCCTCTGCCACCGCCACATCCTCTGCCACTGCCGATCCTCCTCATGTCTCTCCGCCTCCGCCTCATGTCTCTCCTCATCCGCCTCCTCCTCCTGTCTCTCCTCATCCACCTCCTCCTCCCCCGTCTCCCCAACCCACCCCCTCCTCCCGTCTCTCCTCACCCTCTCCCTCCCGTCTGGGCTACTCCTCTCCTCCTCCTCCTCGCCAACCTTGGGGATAGTATCTAATGCTACCTCGCCACACGCTGCACCCTTTGGCCCTATCTCTGACCATCTCGTCGTCGCCTCTGGCCATCTCCGCCATCGTCTCCATCCCTGCCTCCATCTCCATCCCTGCCTCCGACCCTGCCTCCATCACCGCCTCCATCCCTACCTCCATCCCTCCCCCGGCCTCTACCCCTATCACCGCCTCTGCCTCCCCATCTGGCCCTCGGCACACAAGGTATCACTGACCGCCTGTCCACAGGTGTTGGCCTGTCAGGATCTGTCAGTGGCACTGGTCTATGTGCCTACCACCATAATTCATAGTCTGATGTGGTCCCGAGATCGGCTACTCCTCCCCTCCATCCCCATGGCTGGGCTCCTAGCCCATCAATCTGCTACTCTGTGAAGGCCACTGGAATGGTTGGTTCCCAAGCATACTCTCTGGATGATCAAGTGTACTCAACTGTCCCCGCAGGTACACCCTGCTACTCTCCAAACTGCCTCAGGACACGCTGCGGAAAATACATCTCGATAATCAATGAGGTCTACACGGTCCTCCCAATCAAATATTTGTACTGTCTGCAAAGGCTCAAGTGGTCATCCTCATCATCCTACTGCTCGCAATCTCTGTACGGTCTCTAGATAAAAGACACCATCATGTCAATCCTGTGCCGCCACCAACCTATCTCGCCCATCCGGGTCTTCTGTAAAGCACTTGTGTAGTAATAGGCATAGGGCATCCCCTCGGCCAACTGTGGTCTGTCAATCGGTGGATGAAATATGGCTATGTGCTCCCAAGCCCAAATCATCATCAGAGTAGTCCCGCAGGAGATACTCTCTGCCCTCCGATACACAACATTGTGTAACTGATGGTAGAGTGTCCCTAGTAAACATGGGCCCCAGGCATAAACTGTCCTATCGCGTCTCATCCCAACTAAGACATCTCCCCAGCCAATCGGGAATCCATGTCCCCGACAGTCAAGAATCAAAATACCTCCAATCAAAGTCACAAGGAATGCATCAAAACAAGCATAGTGCTCTGCCATGAACTCCCATCTGATCTCATATCCATGGATGCCTAGTCCTGCACCCTAATCTTGGTAGTACGCTCAGAAAGTCTGCTCGCCATGGCGAGGGTTGTAGACGATTTGCTCCCTTCGGATCAGCACTCGCAAAATCCGGTAGACATCCTCCAAGGTAATAGTGGCCTCACCTGTCGGCAGGTGGAAGGAGCAAGTCTCTGAATGCCAATGCTCACACAGCACAGTCAGTAATCTCCTATTCACCTGAATGGCAAGCATATAAGCAATATAGAACAAACCAAGTCGCATCAATTGTCGCCGCTCTCACAGGCTCAACTGGTTAGCAAATCTGAAGGTTGTCGGTCTACTCTCTCGGGTGTATATCGAGGCAAGTGGCCTCTGCAAAAAGCCAAACAAGTCGTCAGTACCTTTTGCACAAAGTGACAGTATTACCAAAAGCATTTAAGTTAAACAAATATCAAAAACAGCTCTGGTCAAGGTCAAAGGCAAATGCGTCGCACTAAAGCAATTGTGTCTCAAAACATCAATTGCGTCGTTTCGTACATCAAATGCGGTCCAAAATGGAAAATGCATTGTTTGTTATGTCAAATGTGTCGCATGTTCACGCTTGCATCATGAAATTTGACATTTGTGTCACAGAAAATCGAATGCGTCACATAACCACCATTGCGTGGATCAAACTAGCGAATGCGTTGCAAATTGGCAATCGCGGCATTCAAAAATTCAAATGCGACTCGAAAATGTGAATGCGTCGCAGGTTTTGACAAATGTGGCGCAAAACACCGTTCTGCCCTAATTCCTTGTTGCACTTGCATCGAACGCGAAGGCGAATGCGTCGAACACGAACGCATATGCGTCGCGGCGCATTTGTTATTCGCCCTAGAAACCTAATTATGACACACAAAACAAAAAAATTACAAAGTGGGATAGGGGTACATACCGCTGGCTCTGAGCCCTCTGGCCGCCTGAATGTTCGCATGATCTCCCCATGATGCTCTGTGACTGGAATCACTATCCTCACTGCGCTCCTTTTTCGCTCTGAGCTCTCAAAATTTGCAAAGTAAATAGTGGAAGTGAATTGACTTTTACCCCTTTGTCAACCTATTTATAAAGTCAAAATGACATTTTTCAACTAGGTTATTACTAGAGGGTCATTTGACCAAGTTTGACCACCCCGTTGGCTATCTTAAACATGTCAGAATCCAAAATCAATTGCGCCATTGTTTTTCTAGTTATCGAATTGACTCATCGGGACCCTTTACAAATTTTTCTGCCACCAACCCAAAATTTGAAAAATTTCCCGAGGGGGCATTGATACTCCATACTGTCACTGGGGCATATTTTTGACTTATTTTCTTTGTCACAATGTGACATGCTACATTATGACAAAGAGGGGAAAAATGTAAACACCTAAAAATGACCTAGGCCTGCAAGCTTCATTTTTACCACTTTCGTCCTGGCATAATTGTGACATTTAATTATGTCTTTGGCTCACATTCGACTATTGATTAATAATCCATAATTATTTAATTAATTCATGTCCTTTATTCTTCATGATTATTAAATAAATAAATCTTATTTATTTATTAAATACATCATTAATTATCTAAGTCTTCCTTAATTAAATAAATTTCTTAATTTATTTAATCACCCTTCCTCGGTCACTTATTCCTAATTATTAAATAAATAAGTTTTATTTATTTATTTAATATGTCACTAACTTTCATAATTAAATGAATTAATTAATTCATTTAATTATTGGTCTTATTTGCTAAATTAAGTAATTAAATTTAATTATTTAATTGCCAAATTTGATATTCCTCTCATTTTAAATAAATTAAATTATTTAAAATGTCATCTCATTCATAACTGTCAACTCACTTTGGTAAATAATTGGAAAATCAATTATTTATTATTTCACAAAAGTTCACATTTGGAATTAATTTAATTCCAAATTGGTAACTTTCCTCCGGAAGTTAGGTGATCGGGTAGGTTCTTGGTCCTTCCAAAACAAATCTTCAGTCTGGTCTTTATCTTCTTCATTTTCGAAAATCTTTATTTTCGAATGAATTTCCTCATTTATTCTCCACCACCGATTCGATCATCTTAGATGGCATCTTGACCGCTCGATTAATGACTTTTCCCTAACCCTAATTAGGGATTCTCAGATTTAATTTGAGCCTCTCATTTTAGGTCTTAGTCAGA
The DNA here is from genome assembly GCA_007258455.2 of Sequoia sempervirens. Lineage (NCBI taxonomy): Eukaryota > Viridiplantae > Streptophyta > Pinopsida > Cupressales > Cupressaceae > Sequoia > Sequoia sempervirens. The sequence continues at coordinate 49,865 of VDFB02331313.1, forward strand.
AATCAATCTCACCCGTCCATTCAAAATGGCATTTTCTATAAAATGCCATTTTACTCTCATTTTTGGATGACACAGAGATTATTAGACACAGAAATTATTACACACGCACATAGACAATTGTTAGCATATTTCATTGAGATTTGGCATCTTTAGGCATAGACATTCTTAGTCATTTAGGCATAGGCATTAGGCATTGGACTTTGATCAAATCCTTCAAACTTGGTGTAGGACTTCGTCAAGGATTGCTCGCACGTCAGATCTGAGGGCAACACGTCAACCAGCAAGGTAGAAGGTACTATCAAGGTGAATCATGGAAACTCATGCAAATCAAAGGTATAATTGTTCTTGTTTTCATTGTTCTTGATAGGATCTTTGGGTTATATGCTTTATATGTTAGTTTATCTCACAATCTAACCTTAAGAAATTAACCATAGATACAGCAACTGTGAACAACACTTTGAAATTGATCCTGCACTTCCTCAAACCCGACATAGGAACCATCTTCAAGACTGTACTGAGAAGGGATCTCTATGATAAACTCACCGATGAAAAGGAGAACTTCAATCACCCTTTGTCTGTAGGCGATAAATTCTTCAGATATCCTCTCATAGGTTTTAACTTTGAAAACATGACACTCTCTCCGGGCAAGGATTTGTCTCTTGTGTTCTCTTGAAACTGTTGAACCATAAGCCGTGTCTAAATCAGCAATGATTATTTTATGCCTTTGTCTTACTTCAGCCAGTGTTTGTTCAAACCCTTGGATACCTTGACGTAGCTTATGAGCGCTTTCTCTTAACTGGAACATTCGTGCCAAGATCTCCTTTCCTCTAAAAATGAAGCTCTTGATCCACTCCTAAGTCTCTTTCCCAAAAATGACCAGCTGTCTCAACTGATGATGATTGGCTGGTGTCTCTAAGATCTGGGGCAGCAACTGAGTTACTTGTTAAGAACCATGGACAAGGAAGAAATTTAAAGCCTGAGCTGCTAATTTTTAGCCTTGAGAATTGCCTTGTCTTCTCCGTCCTTTAGCACTCTCTCCTGAAGGTTTTCGGACACAACTCTGAAAAGACTCACATCTGCATGCCTGGTATTTCTACCAAGATTAGCCTTGACCATGACGAAATCATCCATATTCACCTCATCCATGTTCTTGTCTTTTAGGGGCAATGCAGTCTCCATGATTATCTCATTATCAGGATTCTTATCAAAGTGAACTTGTTTCTTTGCTTTCTTCTTAGGAGGTTCCTGATAGATGTTATCGAGATCATCAACACTCACCTGATATGAAGGCCTTCTTCTAACCCTTCCTAAGGAGTTCTCAAGCCAAGACACGGTAGTATCTTTACTAACTTCCCTACGAGGTGCAATTTCAATCTCTTCATCTTCAATATCAAGGTCGATGTGAATCGGTGAAGAACCTGTCAAAGGTACAGAAACATGTGTTGAAGGTGGCTCCTCTGCTTCATTCTAAGGTATAGGCTTGTCAGGAGGAACTTTTGTTTCAGCCATAGGTTGCTCCTGTATGATTATGCCTGAGAAGTCTAACCTTCTTTTTACATTTTTATTCGTGTTGGTTGAAAATTTTGTATACCTTAAGGATATGCAAAATTGTGGTTTCAGCCACAGTGTGTGAGTTAAACTCTCCTATTTAAGGGAAGGCTCCCCCTTTTCTGTCTATTTTAACAATTCAGAAATACACTCTAACTATAAATCTATTCTAAATCTGGGTGAAATTCTGTCTTGTTCTCTTTTTCCAGAAAAGACACTTATTATTTTCTCTTGTTTCAGAAAAGAATCATAGCTGAAAATATAAATGATTTATGAAGTAAACAAATAAAGAAGCAAAGTTTCCATAAAGGCACAAAGTCCTTCGTTGCTCCTCCGGGACGAGAAAAAAAATTGAAAGCACAAAGTCTTTGACAACTTACTCTCCTATCAACCTTTTTAGATGATTTTTTGGTAACCAAGTACAGTATGTAGTAGCTCAAAATAGAAAATAAAAGCAACACAAAGTCTGCAAGTTACCCCCTTTGTTTGAGCATTCTATAATAGCTTCAAACATGACAAATAGCTCAAAGTTTGTAGTATCAAATCTGAAAACCATTCTAAAACTCCAAACGCAATAAGCAGCTCAAAGTCTGCAGAATTGAGCTTGAATCCCTCTTGTATAACACCACAAAACTCACAATCAATTCCAAATAATGTCGTCACATCACAATCTGTACCAACACAAAGTTTGGAAGTAATTTGTTTTCTTTATTGATTGCAATTTGATTTACATCTAAACTCAAAGTCTTAGAATGCATACACAAATTGGCAGAATTTTGTTGCATTGCCAAAAGATAAAAAAAATTACAATGGACCCTCTCAAGTATTTATAGGAGAGAGGTCTAGAGAAAAAGGTGGGAGGATCCCAACTAACTTGAGAAATTCTCTCAACCACCAACTACTTGCAATTGACTTATTCCAAATTACAAGTCTTATTGTAATTTGATTACATGTAATTACATTTTCCAAAACTGCAAGGAAAGAACACTTGCAATTGTAAAACTTGTTTTTACATATACTTTGTTGAAAGTGAAAATACATAAAACAACTTAATATTTTAATGTCTCATTCCTATCTTTGAAAGATAAGAACTTGTTGATGATCATCTGCAACTCATTAGGATCAAGACCAAGTGTATTTCTAGCAACAGCCACGGTCTTAATGATAACATCATGATCTCCGACTGTGACCTCTCTGTGTTCTTCGAAAGCAGCTTGCATCTTATCAAAGATTGTTCGATGATTGACAAACTTGTGGATTGAATTCATGAAGAACCGATCTGAATCGAACTCTTGGTGAAGATTTGCAGTAATCTGAGAAATAACATCATCAGTTGCAAGCAATTCTCTTTCATAACTTAACGCTGTGCAAGGGATTTTTTCAAAGCTAGAAAGGATATCCTGCTGTACTTCATCTTTTTGTTTGTTAGAGAAGAAGGTTCCTCCGTCATCGAACAGGAATCTGTAAGGCTAATGAAAAATGGTGGAGAATGAACGGTGAAGACGAATTCAGGTCTTGATGGAGTGATTACAACCAAAAGCAACGCTTTGTCTTCTTGAAACAGCAAGACAGAAAGATTTTTAGCTTGGATTTGGAGTCATGTCTAAAAAAGGTCAACTTTTGAGCCTTTTTTAAGTATTTCGGGTTTTTCAATGACTTCAGCAATTTTACAAAAGGCAGTCGGAATTTCTGGGGCATTTAGCAATTTTTATTTTTTGCAATTTTTATAATTGCAATTCTGGCTACAAACCCCAACTTGCAATGGATAAACAAAAACCCAAATTACTTTGAAAGAGCATCACTTTTTGTTTTTGTTCATCTTTTCAAAGAAATGGGAATGGGATTATGAAAGGTTATGGAAGACATGAGAACGGAATGAAGGATGTGAATGAAAGATGAAGGCGAGTGAAAGGTGAAGGGATATTACGGATGGACGAGAGGATAAAAATGAATGGTATATGAAATATAACTGAAAATAGGAAACACGTTTTGCAGCCAAGAAATACGTTTTTTTTTAAATGGCATTTGAAGTGTAAAAACAAATGTATGGCAGATGAAATGAAGGTAAAAATGAAAGGCGTTTTAAGCTGATAAAGGTGTATGGAATAAAAGAGAACATGTTTTTGAATGGAGGGCGAGATGAAGGAAGAAGAATAACGTTTCAAATGTAAAAGAGAAAAACGTGTTCTCAGCTCAAAAAGCATATGAAAGAAAGGTAAGTAAAGGGCGAATAAAGAGAGAGACGTCAAAAAAAAAATATAAGAAAACGCGTTTTGAAAGAGCACGTTTTTTATCATAAGCAAACTCAGATTTACACAGTTTCCTCCACAAGCAGATTTCAAACGATTTCAACTTGAATCAAAAATTTTAAAGACCATTGCAAATAAGATAAAGAAGATCAGGCCTGTTAAAAGACTTTGCAAATGTTTTAAAATGAAAATCGGGTTTTAGAAATGTCATTGCAAGTCAAAATAAAGTGAAATCGGAATTTTGACAACTAAATGCAAGTGACTTTGATGAAAATCGGGATTTTCATGAGAATTTGCAAGTGATTTTTATTAAAATCAGGCTTTTTAAATGATACTGCAAATGCTTTTGCAAAATCGGGGTTTTATAAACATTTAACAAGCACTTTTTACTTGAAATCGGGTTTTTTTTATCTAATGGCAATTGACTTAAAGTAAATCGGGCCTTTTAAATCATTTAAAAATTTTACTTTTGTCAAAAATGAGCATTCTTAACAAATTCAGACTTTTTGACTCACTTAAGCAATTTCAGAACTTTTTGAATCTTTAGCAATTTTGCTCTTAAGCCAAAATTTCCCTACTTGCTGAGTTGCCCAAGAAACCCGAAATGGATCAAAAATACACTAAAAATGACTCTGAATTTCATGAAAACGGAGAAGAATGCATAAAAAGTGGTAACCCAAAGGACTATAGACTTAAAATTGAGATTTGCTGATCTTTACACCTTGAAATTCGTGCCCTAGAAGAGAAAATCTTCAAATTTTATCAAAATTTTGATTAGTTGTCTTGATTTTTAACAAGTCAAAAATCTGGGACAACAATTCGATCTACTACCTTTGACGCCTTCTTGAGACTGACTCTTACCCTTCCCTTTTGACTGTGCTCTGGAGGAAGAGGGAATTTCCCTTGGCAGCTCTGCTACTGGAATGGAGTTTTTCCTCTTAAGGATTAAGAAAACCTTGCTATGCTCAAGGACTTGTCTTGTCCTGTCTTCAATTGAAAGTGACTCTTTATTAGCCCAGTTAACTTGTGGAAGGGGCTGATCTTCAATTCGCTTCTGAGTATACATTGGGAGAAGCACATCCTTGTCATCATCTGATAACCCTTCTATGTCTTCATTTAAGCAGTCCTTCATCTGGTGGAGAGTGAGCCTGTTGTAACTGCGCCTCCGCAACTCGAACTCATCTGTACAATTAGCCCAAAAATCTTCAAGGGCGGATATATGATCATAGTTCTTCTCAAGTCGGCCAACGTAGACACCATGAGGATCAAATGATCGTCTCTCATTGTAAGACTTGAGGCCGAGTTTACCTAACTCATCTCCCATTGTCTTGGCATCTGTAGCAGTCCTGCATGTATAAACTCCCAACCCTAATGGAAACTAGAGGGAGGGTTTCCTTTTGTTCCTCAAGACTGTGTGGACATCGTGTGCTTACCTCAAGAACTCCATGAAGACAACCTCATCTGACGGATACCTTGGTAACATGAGCGGGGCACCTGAATAGCCATAGACCCTGAGATAGGTGAAGGTGGGAAACTGTATGAACCAATCCGCCCACTCTGCCATCGCTGTCCTAGCAACTGAAGAGGTGCGGACGTGCAATTCATTATCCAGGTCCCGCACTGTGTACATCAGAAAGGCCTCGTTCACTCTTTTGTAGTGATGCAACGACTTCATGAATTCCAACTAGGGATAGTAGTTATATATATGTTGTACACTCAATGATCCCTCAGTGTTCATCCCTCTGAATTGACCTTGATAGGCCACCAGGTAGACTAGCTACGACACCATATGGAAGACATGAAATTAGAAGTATTTTGTTATCTGCTAATGTAGACTATCACTGATCAAGGTAGGCCAATCATAGAACTCGGTTTTCTTCATGATGTGGGGTATGGCATAAAACATCCAAGGCTGAAACCTGGTGGCATCTTCTGAGCCAGTTACCCTATTGAGCAAGGTGATAATGATAGCAATTTCATCCTTAAACTCTCCTCGCCCGATGTTCTTTCGCAAAGTCTTATGTTTTTCTTTCATCCACCTCTGTGCAATCTTCTTACTATATTTATCTTTGTGCATATTCCATATCCTTTCACATTCACCCTTTGAGAGAGTAACGCTTTCAAGCCATGGGGGAATGGAAAAACACTTCTCAATCATATCATGCTTCAGACTACAAATCAATCTGCATCTACTAACTGGATCTCCCTTGTGACCGGGTTGTAATGCTTAATGCAAGCGATTACGAACTCAAGGCTCTGAACTAATATAGGAATCGACACTGCTGCGAGGAGTCCATAGTGTCCCAGGTTCTTGATTGAGGTGTTGCCTGCGCTCTCCAAGGCGTGTAGATCGAACACCGGTTTGATGTGATGCAAGTCTGTCTTAGTTGTTTTGATGTAATCATGATAGAGAGCTTATTCAGTCTTGAAAACATTGGGAGTGTACTCCATTTCAGAAAACTTGAAGAACGACTGTAAACTCGCCTATGTTCAAACAAGTTTTGAGCGATTTCTATTTTTAGAATGTTGATTTTCTTGCTCCAACGAACAAAATTTTGAAAATTATTCTGAGATATGGGTTTTGCTCAGAATTTCATTGGAAGACAACCCAGATCGTCCGTTTTTGAAAATTTTGAATTTTAATTGAAAAAGCAGCAAACCCTAATTTCTTCAATTTTTCCCGAAAAAAGCTGGCACCTAGGTTTTGTTCAGAATATGATTAGAAATTAACCCAGATGATTAGATTTGCAAAACCCTGATGGCTGATCGAAAAAGCAGCCAACCCTACGATTTGAAACTTTCTTGAAAAAAGCTAGGATATGGGTTTTCTTCAGAAGACTGATTTGAGAGGACCCAGATGATTGAAAATTGAATGCACTGAGGATTTTACTGACATGCAAATAAAAAGCAGCTGCTGCAACTTGATGAAGTTCTTTGAAAATTTCTTCAGAAGATTGAAGTGAAAAGACCCAGATGACTGAAAACTAAAAACCTTGGCCTTCTTCTTGAAAAGTTTGATCTTCTAGATGAAAAAGCTTGAAAAAGCAAGGGTTTATGCTTGTTGATCTGAAAAATCTGATGAAAAACCAGCAAATATGAATTCTTGGATCATAAAAATTCCTCAAACTTGCTGCTCCAACTTTCTCCTCTGGATGCTACCTGCAAAAATAATAAAAATAACATGAAAGAGAGGTGTTAAATAGACTTAGGGTTTTGTTTTTACTTTGTTTTCTTTTGCTTTTATCCTCAAAACCCTAAATCAGTTGTTCAATGAACTTGGACGCCATCTTCTTCCTTGCAACTTTGAAACTTCTTGAAAATCTTGAAAAATTCTCTAAGGCATGAGAAGTTGGGCACCCTTCTTCACCAGGGGCGCCCACTTCAAGCAATGTTAGCCATTTTCCTGATATTTTCAACCTTTCTCCATTTTGACCTCCTACTTTTCCTTCGATTTCCAGTTTGCAGGTTGATCTGATGGGCGAGTTGAAGGATTCATTGCGGAGCTTGACTGATTTTGAGAAGGTTGTCCTGGAGGCATCCCTGGCTAAAATCTTCATTTCGACCTTCGAATTCATGGGAGCCTTTTCCTTCCAGGGGCGTCCATTTTGCCTAGAGTTAGGCATTTTCATGATCTTCAACTTCATTTAACATCTGTTCTACAGATGATCTTGTTGAATATGGTGACTCGGGCGTTGGATTGACTGCTAGTTATACTTGTTGCGAAGCTGACGAGATATTAGGAGGGTCTTCTGGGATAAACTTTGTCAAATAGCTGAGTTTAGACCTTCAAAAGCCTAGGCGCCCATCTTGGTTGGGGGTGCCCATGTTCACCAGACTTAGTTTATTTTTCACTTTTTTTGTGTTTGCTTCTGAACTTTGAAATTCAGCTCTTGCCAGACCCTCTGTTTAGCTTCTTGTATCTTGCGACTGCGACCTCCAATAGACGTGTTGGATATCTCGTTGGAGAGCTAGATCGATTGCGAAGAGATCATATTAGAGCAACTTTTATGAATTCATCTATTTAGCCCCTTGAAATCTTGGGCGCCTCTTCTCTCCTGGGGCGCCCAAACTTTCCAGACTTAGTCAAATTTTAATAATCTTCATTATTTTTCATTCTGACATCAGTTTGGATACCTCCTATTCAGTGTTGAATTCTGGATGACTGGATGATCCGTTGACTGCATCGTCAGACTTGCTGCGGAGTTGGCAGAGAACTGAGCAACTTTGATTTAGAAGGGTAAGCCCTAATTTCAACATCTGGTGCCCTAAAAAGATGGGTTCCCTTTCTTACCTGGGGCGCCCAAGTCTGGCAATGTTAGAAAATTTTCACCATTTTTCACTTTTCTTCTTTGTTCTTCGTGACTACTCACCAACTCGCCTTCTGTTGAATGCTTTGTACGTTGAATCTAACGCCTTGCAGCCGACTGACCTTCATTAATGACCTTGGAGCTCCTGATATGCTTCTGAAAAAGCAGAATAGACCCAGTAGGGCAAAATTGATTATTTTGAGATTATAACTGCATCAACCTAATATGGACATATTTTGAGCCAATCAAAATCAGTTTGGATCCTACCAGACCAACTTTCTATTTTTAGAAAGTTTTGCCAGTATCCATTTCCCAAGAAACCTAGAAAAACCCAGAAAACGTTACTAATTTTAGAAAATTACTAAAAATAACAGTTTTCCTAAAATTTAGGGATGAAAAACTAAGATCTGGGTTTTGTTGACTAAGTTGCTCTTAGCAAACCCAGATCGTCAGATTTTGACAATTTTGCGTTTTAACCCTTCATGCAAGACCTGCACACCCAAATCTTGACCTTTTTGACTGATTTAATAAGACTTTTACTTATTTCTTCAAAATATCTAAGTGTAACAAAAATTTTAATTTTGGGGTACAACAATCCCAAGGAATCAGCTACATTGATAGCCATTATGATCTTACCCACATTGGATCCATAGCCACCCCAAGGAAAAATCTCTCAATTCACTCACATAAAATCATCTCCCTTTGCTACACTATTTGTGGATATCCAAACTATCATAATACCTTGGCTAGAAGATACTACTCAATATTATGAATCATACGACCAATCAAAAATAATATTGTATGTGTATATGGAATTTTCTCATCATCATCATTCCATGTCTTGCATGCCCACCATGTCCTCCATATCACCTGATCAATATCATCCACCATCTGCCTCTAGTAGGGCATGTCACCTATACTTGTATGATGGATAACATCTCTGTATAAATACACAAATACTTCCTTTCCACTTACTTCCTATGGGATGTTGGCCTCAATACAACAATATGTTTCCATTCCCATATGTGTATCAAGATCACACCACATCCCAAACTCCTTCCCTTCAAAATCACTATATGAATGCCACGATATAATTATGTAACACACAATATCTCCAACCATATACTACCCCCTTCAACAACATCTAATGTAGTATTTGAGACCATCTAATAGGAAAATATCACTAATATCACATATCAAACTATATTTGAAACATCTTATATTACATCAAAATATCACTAATCAAACTAGCTATGTATAGTGGTAATGTAGGTAGAGTCTCCATCTCTAACACTAGATCCATCTCAACACCTCTAACAAGAAAATCCTTTGTCATAAATATCCACTCCAAGTATAGTTATTTGGTTGCTATCTCTTACTCTACAAGTGCATCATGAATAGTGATGCACGAGATCCTCCATATATCCTATAGGGTGATCATAATCTCACATATCGGTAAATGAAAACTGTGTGTCTCACTTTGCCACCACTCCACCAAGGTGGTCATCATCACTCGATGTGCCCTAATTTATAGCCACCATCCTACCTCATAGCATCCAATCATTTCTAAGAACTCCTAGTCCATATCGGTCAACTATGGTTGCAACCTCATGGTCATCGATCGCCTCTCCCAAGATAAAAATGGTGGTAGTCATACCTGCATTCCATCCAAACCAAGTCATTAGCCTTAATCATAAGCATATCTAAGTCCATCCTTCTCAATTAGCACAAGTGTTATTCCCCTTATACAAGCACTACTTTACCCACACAAGCATTGTTCAAAGCAAGCACTAATCTCCCCTCCCCAAGTGCTCTCATACAAAAGTGCTAACCTATTCCCATGTAATCTCTATTATATCTAAGTGCTACCCTAGCTCGTACAAGCATGATTTTTTTCATAAAAGAAAAAAGAAACCCTTGCATTAGCGCTACAAGTGCATGTGCTAATGTAGCCATGCCAACACTAAGGCGATCATGCAAGCGCTAATCACAACATAAGAACTACTCTATAGAGTAATGCATTCATTTTGACCCACTTCTACTAGCATTTTTGCACCTAAGATTATCCCTAGGGACTCAATAAGTGGTACATATTGGTGCTCATGTATCCTCTACCTACTAGTACTATCAGCCTTACTTTGTGTGATGTGTATGATAAGGAATATGCACCATGATGTGTAAATCATAGTTGCTTCAAAAGAGATTTTATCTAAATCAAAGGGTAAAAATGAACCCAAATGGGGCCCCCATGGCTCAATGAGTTCCCCAGGAACCTGATTTATGTCGACTTTAGGGACCGGCTTCTATTTTTCATCGATGAAGCGAGGTCGACCACTGATGACCTCCGAGATCCGAGTTCAATTTAAATCCGGGATCTCATTATTCCACTTTTCTTTAACTTCTTAATCAATCCATATACTATTTTTTATTTCTTTGACATGATCCTACTTTTTTTAGTCATGACATCATATCGAAGAGTATAAAAATGTAGACACCCCAAATTTGACTGCATCACATAATGATTAAATTAATATTTAATTAATTATTAGCCATAATTCATTATCTTCTAAATTCTCATAATTAATTAGTTATTGATTATTCCTATAATTAATTAAATTAAATTTATTATATTTCTTTCTTTCTTTTAAATGTTGATTAATTTAATTAATCCAACCTTATCACTCACTCATTTTTTTTAAAACCAATTAATTAATTTATTAAATCCATCCTAATCATCATTAGCTTTTTCCTCTAATTGAAAACTCCACCTCATCCTCAATCCCTGGACATTTAATCTTTGCCATTAAATCTATCTACATAGATCAAGATCTAAACTTGCCATCATGTGAGAAATGTCCATAGCCCTCATCAAAATGCATACATGTGTGAGAACACACAAGTCACCATCACCTTCCACCTCATCATTTCTTAAATTTGGAGCCACTCTACCTCCTAAAAATCTCATAAAAGAGTCACCCTACACTTTCCTCTTCCATCCACATGTCATCCACATTAATTCCACCCTCTTACATTTACTACTATTTGATTTTTCAACGCATGTCCTTCCCAATGTGTGTCCATGCATGTATGAGCACACCTAGCCCTCTTTCCCATGCCACATGTCAGCATATCAAGCCACTCTTGTGACACTTGTCACAAGAATAATACCTCAATTCTATCATTCAATATCAACCCTCCATCTCACAAGGGATCTCAGCCCTCCATTTTAACCACCAAAAATATATAAATTGGATACTTGAAATCTATAATTTGTCACTCAATATTTATCCATCAATTGAAGTTAAATTTATGTTGTTGAATCTTTATCATAATTCTCTCATTGACAAGGTTATGTTGTGTTGAGATAAATCCACATTTAACTACTTCAAAGAGAAAATCAATTGGAGATGTGTGCTTCTACGTCATCTCTATCATGAGGTGAAAAGGGTAAAAGGTAAAGATTTATTGAATTTATATTATCATTTGCATCTTTTACCATTATAGCATATTTAGTTATGAATCATGTTCTTGTCACATCTTTAAATTTTGAGTGTGACTATCACCAATTTCTCATCCAAGATCAAATTTTACTGATTTTAAAAAAAGTGACCACTTTTGACCCCATTTTGGTCCCTCGTTTCCATGCACATACCCAAGACCATGCATACACTCCAATCATCATGAGAAGTTGCACACTAACTCTATGTTTCGTTTCTAAATTCTTGTGTGCCTCATTTAATTATCTTGATAGCTCCAACAATATTATCTTATACATAGGGTACTTTGGTAACATGTTAGGTGCTCTTGAGAATCCCTCTACTCTAACATAAGAAAACTTGGAGATCTAGATAAACTAGTTACCAAACTTGCTTTCTATTTTTGTAGCATTTAAAGATAATATTTCTTATATCACCTTCCAACAACCTCACTATCTACATTCAAAAAACATTATTCACTCTTTTAATGACGTGGATTTTTATACTCTAACATTAATGATCATATATATGAACTTGTTTTGGCTCCATACCCATGTTTCATTTTCTATGTAGTCCTTAAAATTTGGGCCTTTTGTCTAATTAATACAAGTAATATTTCATGTAGAGTATTCCTGTTTCTTCTACCTTAATCAATTGTTAATGAAGATTGTCAATAATGAGCTCTACTCAATAGATCATATCATCTTCCTAATGGTGGTAGTGATATATGAATGTATCCATGTCAAGAAATTAGATGATGGGTAATCTCATTACTATACTTTAGGGTAACCATATCCCCTATATCTTGTTGAAAATCACTTCTCAATAATTTCTTTAGCACTTTGTATGTTGCTCCTCATAGGTTTTCTATCCACTTTGAGTTAATGTGCTTTAATTATTTCTCAAAATACTTATTGTAGAAGTCGGGGACATCCTTTTTTATTTATTACTACAACATTCCCATAAAAACGGATATGAAAGGTTTCAGTGATAGAATTTAAAGAAATTATCAGCCAAGACTTCCTTTTGAAACTACCATCCTTCACCCTCAATCATAATTTTTGGCATATTTCATTACTAACTCTAGGCACACTAAGGAAATAGGAAGGCTAGCAAATTTGTTGATTTTATTATTTACCATCTTTGAAGCTCTACGATGTATGTACACTAGCCATTATTTTTCAAAAATCGCTCATACTCACATGTCCAATTGGTCTTAGAAGTGGGTGTTACTCATTTTCTTGGCAAGAGACATCGACACCCAAAAGGCTAAGAAAGAAACTATACATTACCATTAAATCACCTTTTATCATTCATTTCTAACAATTCTTAATTATACTAATTTTTAGGAAATCTTTGAATGTCAAAACATTCATTGTGTTAAAATATATCCTCCTATGATCTACCTTTTGATGATATTCTATGAATTTAAAACTAGGACTAATCTTGTGGGGAATTAGTTGAGAAGTGGATATTGGATGTATATTTCTAAGAAAAGTCTTCAACATATATATTAGATTTACAAGAATTTGATTAGAACATGGATGTTTGAGACTTGCGAACATTAAATTCTACATTTTTAATGTATTATTTTATGTCTACTATTAGGGAATAATTTTAGTTATTTTACATAATTTTTTAGTGAATCACCTATCTATTCATATGAAATCTTGTTCTAATAACTAAGGTTTTCATTGATCATTTTACTTTAATTTTTGTTTTAATTGATCATTTAAATTTTGAAGATAATTACATTTTAACACAAAGGTTTACCCATAACAACTTAATTTTTAACCCTTTTCAATTCTTTCTATCCTAATTCATAATAAAATTTAAACATGTGTGGTAATTAAAACCTCAAAGAAAAATTGCTAAAATTCCAATTATGATTTCTTCAATCAACATTGAATTGAGGACACAATTTAACTTGCAATTTTAATTTGAGATCAAGGTAATAGCAAACACCTTGAAACCCCTTTTCTAAATTGCTTCTTCATTCGCCCTCTACTTCACTAACTCAATTTTTAGGACTTCAAATAACTTGTGGAGAAATAATCAAGCAAATCTATTAAGATTCTACACGCTAATAATTATGGTATGTCAACCATAATTTTGAGTAGTTCTATACTTTAGAAGGTGTTTATTTATAACATATAGTTCTACACAATCCTTAGGAGAATGGTGTGATAGAGCATAAGAACACATCCTTAAAGGAAATGGATAACTACATGATTTACTCTAAATCTCTTGTACCACAATACTAGGTGGAGGTCATTCATTATGCAATTTATATCCAAAACCATGTTCTTCATCAAACCTTGAAGGGATTCACTCCTTTTGAAGCTTGGAACAATCGAAAACATAAGGTTAAGTACTTCAAAGTTTTTCAATCTCTAGCATGGGCCAACATTCTAGTAGAGAAAAATAAGAATACAAATCTACAAAGTAGGCCTTGTATATTTGTCATCTATCCAAATGGTGTAAATAGATAGGCTTCTCAACCCTTCCACACATGATTTGTTCATTGATAGAAATGTTTCATTTGAGGAGGGCTCATTGATTTCTACTCTTGACACTTCTCCTTCCACATTCACATTGAATTCACTTGGAATTAATAAAAATTATTTTAAGGATTGAAATCCACCTAGGCACATCCCTAATAATGAGAAAAAAATTCCTCAACTTTGATTGGGTAGAGTGATGATTCACCTACCTCCTCTCCCAACCATCATTCTAATATTAAGGAATCTCCTCCTAGTTCTTTGGCATCTAGTACACTTTGGGCTTGATTGAATTTATATTCTACAAGTGATTAGGTTGGGGTCCCTTTGATATTAGGAAGATGAGATCACAATTATGAGGGAATCCACATATATTCACATCACCTCCACTTCTAATCCAGTCTTTTTAAGAGGAATCTCACATTTTTTAGTGGGATGCAACTATGCAGGAGTACAATTACTTAGTTAGGAACCATATTGGTATTTAGTGCAGGAGTACAATTACTTAGTTAGGAACCATATTGGTATTTAGTCCCCCTTCCTAAGGGAATGATTTTTTTTAATGTTAAGAGGATAAATTAGACAAAATTTATAGTAGATGGGTCAATTAATAAGTGCAAAGCACAACCGACCACAATTTTTTTCATAGGTTCTAAGAATTGATTATTATGATTTTTTTATGGCAATTGCAAAGATGAACTATATTTGAATCACATTCATGATAACTACAACACATCTCTAGTAAGCTCAATAAATGGATGTGGAGTTATTTACTTCATGGAGACCTTAAGGAAAATATATATCTGGAATAAACATGTGAGTTTCTACAGGATTCTTAAATGGTTTGTATACTTTAAAAAATTATATATGGCTTGAAATGGACCCTTAGTCTTAGTACACCAAGATGGATTATTTCCTTATTATAACTGAGCTCTTTAGATGTCATTCTAATCCAAACATCTATATTTTGTAGTAGGATTATTCTCTCCTATTCCTAGTTTTGTATGTTGATGACTTACTAATCACAAGTTCTTCATCCTCCATTACAATAGTGAAATTTTTCCTTCATGATTAGTTTTATATGACTTAGGTTTGTTGTATTGTTTTCTTAATATAGAGATTTCTAAGTTCTCTTCAAGGATTACCATTGCTCAATCCAAGTATGCACTTTATTTGTTCTCATAGTTCCAAGTGGCTAACTATAAACCTACCCCAACTCAATTTGTATCAGGAGACAAACTTGAGGCATAGTGTTCTTCACCATTGGTTGATGCCACTATGTATTGATAGCTTGTTGACAACCTTATTTACCTCTCATATACCACTTGAAATTCCATACTTTGTATGCATTGTCTCAATTTGTGTAAGAGCCCTTAGACCTAAAATGGAACAAATCCAAGTGGATTCTTCATTATACATAGAGTACTCAAATATGGAATTCATTATGTAGTAGGTATCGATATTGACTTGATTGAGGATATGACTCGAACTAGGTGGGTGGTTCTTTGGATCAAAAGTCCACTTAATTCTATAGCTTCTCACTTAGTTTAGGTCATATATGCCAGTCTAGCAAGAAGCATCATGTTATTGTTCTATCTTTCACTAAGGTCAAGAATCAATGGTTGTGAATGTAGCCACTAAGTTCATTTGGGTTCAACACATTTGTATTGAGTTTGATATTCGTTTCAATCAATTATCTATCATTTTTTATGACAACCATAGCATTATTCAAAATTCATGGAACCTAGTTCATTATCAATTGGCCAACCACATAGCTTGGTTCACATACACCACACCTAGGAGCTTATTCATTGGTAGGTCATTGATCCCCACCATCACTTGACTTCTAAGAAAATTGTTGAATTTTTCACCAAACCCTCTATAGAGAACAAGTTTCTTCATTTACAAGCTTTGTTAAGGGTATGGGAGGCTAATTTTTATGAGGAGCTACCTAGTCCTTCCATTTTCTTTATGGGAGGTTTTCTCTCTCTCTACTTAACTTTAGCAAGTAGGGGAAAACCCTAGGTGAAGCACTATAAGCACAAGAAAAAATAGAATTTTAAAAAATAATATTAGATTGTGTAGATCTAACATTTAAAAAAATATTAGTTCTATTTTTTTTGGCCTACGTGCCTCCCTGGATATGTTGTTTCTTGATGCTAGCTGGCAATGTTGTTTTACCCACCTTGTTTTCTTTTTTAAGTTCTGGTTGTAACCACGAGATCAGGGCCCTTCCCCTACTTATCTAATCAAAAACATTCAAAAAAAAACAAAGATCTATCCCTAAGGGGATAATCATTTAAGTTACAAGTTCACCAAAATGTTCTAAGAGGAAATAAAAAACCTCTATAGATATATGAAATGTTTAAATTAATTTCTATTTAAAACCCTAGATATATTAAGAGCTTAGTCTAATAAACTGATTGATGTAAGATAAGAAAAAAATTGAATGTGTTGAACTGAAACAAGATGGTTTAAAGTTTGTGTGACCTGTAAGGTGGACTTTACCAATTACACATGACAAAGGACTAATATCTAATATTTTGGATTGGATTCTAAATCAAAAGGTTGAGATGAATGAATTTTAAGAAACTAGGTACCTTGAATAAAATTGTAGTAGTGATCCTATCCTTGAATTCCTTGATCATGTCTATTTTTTGCAATCCTCCCCTCTATAGAAATATATCCTTAATACATACAAACAGTGTTTACCTAGTGGTAACTAAAGTAAGGAAAACAAGGATAGTGAGCATCAAGTAGCTTGTCATTCAAGGATCAAAGTCCAAATTTCTTTTCCCCTTAATCAAGTTTCAAAATTAAATTAATAGTAAAAGTAGAAGATAGATAATTGGGTGGCACTTAATGTTAGATGTGTGGATGTTAATGAATGATGTTGGGTTGATTGTTGAATTTGTTGATACAAATCTATGTATGGTTGTACTAGAGAGTGTACTTCAAATTTATCTTAACAATGGATGTCGATCGATCTAGAGAAGTTGATTGTTTGCTAATGTATGACAAAGGAATCATTGATGACTAATGTATATACTATAGGAAAATAATTTGTATGTTTTGTGTAGTGATGTGTTGTCATGTGAAAATGACCTAAGATGATGCCTTAAATACATAAAGATGCATGAAAAAAAAAAAAAAATGGCACCCACACTAACAAATAATAGTCAAATCGTCGTAATGTTGACCTTCAAATACAAAATTTTGAATTTTGAAAGCAAGGGATGAGATCATGTTAGTGATCTTGTTGTTAGAGAAGATTGCAATTATTGTGATATTGTCTAAGATGAATGAATTTCTAAGAAATGGATCATAGGGGTTCCAAACAAGGGAATGTGGCATATATGAGTGATGGATCAACTCTTTGATCAATAAGTACATTCAAATAGTCAAATTGTATAATAAAATCATATGTCTAATACATCGACCCAAAGTAGCATAAAACTAAAGTGAAAAAACATTATGGTATGCACTTTTCTTCCCTACAACACTTATCATAGAGCTTCACAACTATAGACCACAACGTATGCCTTAATGTTTACATGATTTGTGATTTGGAATGTGTATTTTTTAATCTTTTGGATGGTCAATGATTGTTTTGAGTTTGTTTATTATATAAGCTAGGAAAGGGTCCCAATCCCTTACAAAGAAAAGCATCACCCAAAAAAGAGATCCAAAAAGAGTTGGTTGACCAAACCAACACCTAGAGCTAAACAAACAGCGCAACAAAAAACAAC
>VDFB02331314.1:0-12079 GCA_007258455.2 Sequoia sempervirens
CAGCTCCAAAATTAAGGAAAATGGACCAAGAGATGAAAATAAGTGTTGAAGCCAAAGATTTTGCAGAACACATCAAGAATATACATGAGAAGGTAAGAGAACATATTAACAAGATGAATATATAGTATAAGGCTAAGGCAGATCAGAAGAGGAGGTACAAGGAGTTTCCAGTTGGTGATGAAGTGATGGTCCACTTGAGGAAAGAAAGGTTTCGGTAGGAACATATAACAAATTGATGATGAAGAAGTTCGGTCCCTGTAAGATTTTAAAGAAGCATGATTCAGGGAATGCATATGAGGTAGAGTTGCCTGATGGAATCAACATTTCCCCTGTGTTCAACATTTCGGATTTGACAGAGTATCATGACAGTGGCACAGAGGAAGTACCAATGATGGAGCAGTGTAGGATTCCAGCACCTACTTCAGAAAAGGAGGAGGTTGAAGCAATCTTGGATAGCCGTGTGGGAAGGAGTACCAGAAACAGGCAGTATGAAGAATATCTGGTGAAATGGAGAGGAAGGCCTGTTGAAGATTCATCCTGGTTATCTAAGGCAGCAGTTGACGGTTGGGTTTTCCTCAACCATCTGAGAGGTGACAAGGTCACTTCTCAAATTACCCTGGGTGTCTGATGCAGGAGCATCCAGTGGTGTAAGGGCAATCTTGCATCACCCAAAAATAGTGAAATTTCAAGTTTATCATTTTTTAGGTGTTTTTACATTTTTGGATACCCTTTTCGTCATAATAAAATTCCCAATTCACGGTTTTTATTTTCTCTTCCTGGGTGGAAAGATATTGCAGTTTTTGTTGCCCAGATTTGCACCTGAAAATCTTCCGAGTGGGATTTGAGGCACTTAGAGCTTCCGGATCGGCCCCGAAACTTGCCAAAATCGGCGTAGCGATTTTGAGCTGCGTTCTTGACTTCGAGAGCTTTCCAACGGTTCGAACGGTTCGCGAATCGGAGTCCTGGATCAAAAGTTATGGCCCCGCGAAGTTGGCGCACTTTCTAGAAGTTACCATTGCAAATGCCCTTTCCAAATTTGAACTTCTTGTTGTAAATTTTCGGCGCCAAAACCGCCTAAACTCAATTTGAATGTTGTTTTGGCTCCAAACTAAGGAGGAGCTCTATTTATGGGCGGGTTTTCTAATTTTTGGGTAACTTTTTGGGGACAAGCTCGCATATTGCGAAAGGGTTAATCTGTAGCTTTCTGTAGCTTGCATATGTTGTAGAACTTGGGGATTTGAGATCCTCTGCATGTAAGAAGCTCCATTTTCTGAATAATAAAATTATTCTCTTGTTTGTGGGTTATTTTATGTGTCTCGGGTTGTGCCCTCATCATATATTATCTTTCTTGGCTCAGTGGAGTCCTCCATGAGTAGCTAGTTTGCTAATACCTAGCAGATGCAGACGGGATCTGTGTGTATCTAGAAGGGTTTTTGGTCCTAGTTAAAACAAAGTTGTTTAAGGGTCTTAATCCCTTGCTAGTTTGAAAGATGTGGTGTGTGTTGTCTTGTTAATCTTTAGTGCCTACTATGGGGTTGATGATGGTTGATGATGTATTTTAATTGCAGCCTGTTTTTCTTTGTATTGTGTTCTAGGCCCCATCAAAACCTGTATTTTACCTCTAATCAAAAACATTACTAAAAATCAATTATATTATATAAAAATAATTATATATTAAAATTTTAATATCAAACAAAATAAAAGAAATAAATTATATTATATTGTATTAAAAATAATATTTATTAATTATATAATATAAATCTAAAGAATAATTTTTAAAACTATTTTATATTAAATAAAATGAAATAATTATAAGAAAGAATAAAATAATAATTATTTCAACATAAAATAGTTTTGTTAAATAATAATATGTATACTATTAATATAATTTAAATGTAATGTAATATAAATAAAAATATAAAATAATTTAAATAAAATAAAATTTTACATTAATAAAACTTAAAGATAACACAATATCATATTAATAAATATAATAAAAATTTACAATACAAATACAATATATTATTTATATAATTTAAATTTCATAATAAAATATAGTATTAATAAAAATAAATTATATTATATAATAACCAATTATATTATATAAAAATAATTATAAATTAAAATTTTAAAAATTAAAAAGATATTATAAATACCCTTTGCAAAATCTTACCAATGAGTTGTGGTGAATAAGAAGTGAAAAAATGATATTCACGCACTATTAGTA
This sequence comes from Sequoia sempervirens, assembly GCA_007258455.2. NCBI lineage: Eukaryota > Viridiplantae > Streptophyta > Pinopsida > Cupressales > Cupressaceae > Sequoia > Sequoia sempervirens. Next base: position 2,228 of record VDFB02331314.1, read on the forward strand.
GTACACATCTTTGTAGCGACAAAAATATAATTAGTAATAAAAAAACTACAACTCCATAAACTTTACACAATGTAAATGTAAGTAAAAAAATTTTGCGATTTTATCTTGGCTTGTTATTAATGGTCCGATGCTTTAGAATGAGCTTTAGAATGAGATATTTAGGAGAAAAAATGGTAATTAATTAGTCAAATTGCTTTGGTTTTGTTTTCAAATATAATAAATATAGTAAAAATCTGTCAATAACACAAAAAAATTTAGCCAATCATATTGAGGAGAAATAATTTTTATAATTAAAAAATAATTTTATTTCATTTTATTTAAAATACATTTATTAAAGAGATACAATTTGGAAGCCACTATTTTTCTTAAATAATAATTTTAACAATTTTAATATAAATATCTCTCAATATTTTTAAATTGATGTATTTAACATATCTATACTAATTTAATACTAATATTATATTATTATAAGATGATATAAATCTAAAAAAAACACCCCATAATTGTTAGAATGATTGTAACATCGTTAGATCCCATATATAATCTTATTCCCTAAAACCTTACTCATGCTTAGTTGATGCAAATGAAAACAGATCATTTTACCATAAAAGTTTCTTTTGATACTCCTTGAATTATTAATATGTAAAACTCAGCCATATATACATGTGTTTTATTCCAACAATGTTATCAATGCATGTATGAATCCAAGCCTGTGAAGAAGTCACCATGGATTTTACTTGAAGCATAAAGGCATGAGGGTTTAGTTTTTCTTTTATTATGTTGTAGAAGAAGATTTACCTGAGTAATTTTCCTGAAAAGAGGTTTTAATATTTTCCTTGATGCATCTGGGCTGAAAATTTGCAAAAACCCATTGCTTTTTATGGGAACACCATCATTCTCTAAGGAGTTGGAATTTCTTTTAGCACCCACTTTTGATAAGAGCACCATCCTCCTTTGTTGGCATGAGGCTTGTCAAAGTGCCATTTGTCTTCTGGAATGCCAACCAACATCTGAAACAAAGACTTATTAGAATGATAATCACCTACAAACCATTGGAAAGCTCAAAAAGAGCATGGGATCTGATGGGATAGCATTGGAATGTGTCTTTTTCAGCTCAAGGGAATTGAAAACTCACCAATCACCATTGGAAATCAGTAAAAGATAAGTTTAAATTTTTCTGAAGTTGAAGGAAACGTGGGTCCCAAAAATACATTTTTGTGTGTTATGCTTTCAATTTCTGTAAAACCTTTTTATTGCCAGTTAAATTACTTTTGGAATAATTATTTTACAAGTGCATTTCCTTTGCTTGGGTGACAGAGTCTGACTTGGGTGATATATAAGTTTACCAAATTGAATCTTAAATAATTGCATAGCTGAGGTGGACAAAGAGTTCTTATAAAAGTATTGTAATCTAAGAGCTCAAAAGGTTAGATCCTCTCAAGTTGCAAAATATTTCTTCTTACTTTTGTCCTCTTATTGCATTCGGCAATGCTATATAAAATGTATAAATGATATAATTCCAATCTAATTTTTATAAGAACATCTTGAGTATATCATTATACTTTCAGTTAGAGACAAATATGTTGTAGATTGTGGTCTACATGTTTTTAGAATCAACTTGGCTATTAAAACATAAGGAGTCAAAATGGAGGTCGATAGAGGATAGAGGAATATTTTCCATTTCTATTTAACTATTTTTGGAAGGATTTTTTCTGTGGTTGTTTTGGTTGTATAGTTTTAGTATGTTCAATTTTATTTTTCATTTTGTAGAGACTTGTGGGGAGCAATTAAGTTAGTATTGGCATGAAATTAAAAATAGGTAATTTTTATAAGAACATCTTGAGTATATCATTATACTTTCGGTTAGAGACAAATATGTTGTAGATTGTGGTCTACATGTTTTTAGGATCAACTTGGCTATTAAAACATAAGGAGTCAAAATGGAGGTCGATAGAGGACAGAGGAATATTTTCCATTTCTATTTAACTATTTTTGGAAGGATTTTTTTGTGGTTGTTTTGGTTATATAGTTTTAGTATGTTCAATTTTATTTCTCATTTTGTAGAGACTTGTGGGGAGCAATTAAGTTAGTATTGGCATGAAATTAAAAATAGGTAATTTTTATAAGAACATCTTGAGTATATCATTATACTTTCGGTTAGAGACAAATATGTTGTAGATTGTGGTCTACATTTTTTTAGGATCAACTTGGCTATTAAATCATAAGGAGTCAAAATGGAGGTCGATAGAGGACGTAGGAATATTTTCCATTTCTATTTAACTATTTTTGGAAGGATTTTTTCTATGGATGTTTTGGTTGTATAGTTTTAGTATGTTCAATTTTATTTTTCATTTTGTAGAGACTTGTGGGGAGCAATTAAGTTATTTAGATTTGTTTTTTGCGACAACAAATTCTCACCTTTCAATTGATGGGGGGAAAGATTACATTGGATTTTGATCAATCAGCATTGATTATACAAGTTGATAGGATTGCTAGCACCAATGGTGTTGAGCAAAGTAAGGTCAACATTGTTGGGCATCGGGGTAGATGTATCATACAAAGTACTATAGTCATTGGATGAAATTTTATGTGAAATATTATGTGGGTTGATGTGGTTGAGAAAAGTATGATTGTGCTTATACAAAAATACATATACAAAATGGTCATATGGGATGAGAATGTTATTCAAGATGCTCATTATTCATGTAACAAATTATAGAGTAGCAAGCTTATGTATGAAGCATCATCAACTTAACATGAATTCAATGTATAATATTCCACTTTGTAATATTGACAAAGACTATTGGATTAATTCATAATCATATGTTCAAGACCATCTTCTAGACCTCATTAGATCAAGGGGGTTTGTTGGATCTTGTGATCCAAATGATCTTTTTTATTTAATATTTTTACTTTATTATTGTATGGGGCATGCATCTCAAGAGAAACAACCCCTTAGTAAGTTAGTAATTAATTAATTAATGTCAACAATTAATTTCTTAATAGGTTATTGTTAGTTCAAGCTAATTTATGGATTATTGGGTCTTGTATACAAACATTTCTGTATAAAATTTTGTTAAATCTTGGTACATGCAAATGAAAACCTAACAAAGATCATTTTACCATAAAAGCTTCTTTTGGCCGATTCTTGTTGAGATTTAGGCAATCCCCACACTAGTGGAGATTGCAAGGGGGGTATCCTCACCTACATTAACACAAGTGGTTCAAACCTACAAGCTCAATAACCTCATGAGAGCACAAACCCTATGAGCTTAGTAGCCCAATGGGAGTTGGAACTTTGGTGGCAATGACAATGCCAAGATTTGACTAGTACATCATGCCTTTAATGGACCATAAAAGTTTCTTTTGATGCTTCTTGAATTATTAATATGTAAAACTCTCCCATATATACTTGTGTTTTACTCCAACACTATCAATCCATATCAATTTTCTAAAAAAAAAATTATTCACACTAAATCATGATTTTAATATTTTAAATAAATCATTTTAAAATTCATACTAATATCTAAATTAATATTTCTTTTCACATTTAAACTTATTTTTAATTATAATGATTCCTATAGGAGCATCTAGGCAAATGAGCAATCAGCATCAACCAAAAAAATAAGTATTTTATTTTCATGTTTAATTTTTCATTTTGGTGTGGGTTGGAGCTTCAAGAGCATCTTGTGTTGTGTTTGAAGGATAAAATCTTCATTTACCAATACTTGGATTTTCATTTCAAAAATCAGAGTCAAACAATGTGATTTTAAAATTATTATATTATTTCAATTCCTGAAGGGTTTAAGGGGTCCATTCGAATATTAAATGGAACTTGAAAATAATAATTAATATTCATTTTATCAATTTTGATGCCTATAGAAGTTTTCAAAAGGCAAGTAACCTTTTACATTTCATTCTTGCCTTGTTGGGTGCTTAAAATGGAGGGAAAAGATTGTGATTTTTTGGAAAATTAATGACTCTTCAATAACCATAGGAGCACGACTTGGTTTTGTATTTATTCATTTTCCAAAGGCATCTATAGCAGCAAGGTATTTGATAAGGTGAAGAAACATTAACAACACATTTTGGAAGCAAAACTATGTCTTTCTTTCATTCTTTGTGAAGGAATTTCAAAGGTCAATTTGAGGGAAATGAAAGAGCAGATTTGTGTGACAAATTTTGGTGCTTTGAAAGGGTTTAAGAGTGTATAAAGTACATCCTTTAATGGTTTGGAAAGGAAGCAATCAACAGCAGCAAGGCTGGAGAAAGAACTTGCAGGTTGCTCATGAGAGTTGCACAAGAGAAAGTGCAAAAAATCAGCTTGTGAAGAGAAGAGAATTAGATGAAGATAAAAGGGATTTTGTAGGTGTTCAAGGAAGCCATGAGAGCTACATAATGAGGAGAAAAATTAGGTTTCAAAAGTTGAATGAAGTCAAGAAGTTTGAAGACATGAGGACTTAAAGATCCATAGACAAGATGTGTCTAGAAAACTTGTAAAAATTTCTGAATTTTATGTAATATTGAATCCTCCATATATGTAATTAATTTTGAGGAAATTTCATATACGAATGTGTATGTTTGTAAGTTTGTTTCGTGTAGTAGAGATCCTCTTCATCAATTCTATATATTATTTAAAATTCTTATGTAAGTAATTTGAAATAGATCTAGTTGTGTACTCTATGGTATGTTTCAAGATAATAGCTTGCTTATTTGATGCTTTAAAAAGACTAGGAATGGTATGACACATCTTAAAAAATTATTGGTAGAGGAGATATTATTCTAGATTTGGTTTTGTTAATCATAGACCTTATCAACATAATTGTGTTGTAGGAGAAATTTTAGTTTTTATATTGAATCAAATTTTGTATATTATTGCATATTTGAATTCCTGTAAAATTATGGCCTCCAAAATTATTAGGTCAACAATGTTGATGAAGCATTAAATTTAGCATGAATATGGCAAACACATGTTCATTAATCTACTAAAAGTGGTAATCATACCATTCGCCACTTTGCCATAAGTGCAAAATACATTATATATAGTTGTGAGCAACTTTTAAGATCTAGATCCTTGATTTTTGGGCTTCCTCGTCCCCCTTAGTGATTATTGGTAGCTTTTTATGAGTGTTCTCATATTTTGATAGTTTTAAAATAGGGATTTTATTATAGAGTTGTAAATTGGTTTTGGGAGATTTTTTTTTGGGTTTTGGGAGAGTTTTTAGTTGTTATTAAGGGCTCTTAGATAGCCTATGTATTTAGATCATATGTACATTTTGTCACATGGAGTACTTAAGTGAGTTTAACACACATTTTGGTGGAGTATTTACCCACAAACATTTTTTTCATATTATTTCTTGTGACTCTCTTGTTATAGTATAGTTCTTTAATTTCTTATCCTTAATTGAAATATGATTTTGTGTGTATTAGTCAATTATTGATATCATATTTTACTCTACCTAATTCTTTAGTTTGGTAACTAATTTGATATATAATCTTGATAATTTATGGATTAGTAACTGATAAATTATATGAATTTAGGGTTACTATCAACATGTACTCACAACTATTCAAATTAAACTAACACTGGTCAATTTTGATGAGAAACATTGTGAATGTTATTACACTAAGAGGCATAACTATAGTGACAACAAGGGATGGAATGTAATGATGTGGGTGTTTTAACAAAAACTATTGAAGAGACGAAATTTTTTAATTAAATAAAATAAAATAACTCTTATAAATAATGCAAATAAAATAAAATAATTTTTAAATAGCTTTAAAGTAAAATAAAATAACTTTTAAATAAACATAATAAATAAAGATTGATATCTCTCAATATTTTTTTAGATGGATGTATTTAAGATATTTATACTAGTTAATTTAAATTACACTTACAATTCTTTACTCGTTTAAATTAACACCCTAACCTTGTTAAGTTTTCTTACCAATAATATAAACTAAAAGTATAACCCATCTTAAAAAATTCTTGATAGAGGAGATATCATTTTAGGTTTAGTTTTGTTAATCATAGGACTCATCAACATAATAAATTTTAGCTTTTATAGAATTAAAAGTTTATATTATTACATATTTGAATTCCTATCAAAAATTATGGCCTCCAAAACTATTAGGTCAAAAAATATAGATGAAGTATCACTTTAGCATGAATATGGCAAACATGTGTCCATTAATCTAATAAAAGTGTAGCCATACCATTCACCACTTTGCCATAAGTAAAAAATACATTATGTATGGTTGTGAGCAACTTTTAAGATCTAGATCCTTGAGTTTTAGGCTTCTTCTTCCCCGTAGTGATTATTGATAGTTTTTTTTATGAGTGATCTTGTATTTTAATAATTTTAGAATAGGGATTTTGTTATAGAGTTGTAAATTAGTTTTGGGAGAATTTTTAGTTGTTATTGAGGCTCTTAGATAGCCTAAGTATTGAAATCATATGTGTATTGTTATATGGAATACTTCAGTGAGTTTAACATATATTTTGGTGGAGTATTTATCCACAAAAAATTTCTCCATATTATTTCTTGTCTCTCTTGTCACAATATTGTTATCTAATTTCTTGTCTTTAATTGAAATATGATTTTGTGTAAGTATTAGTCAATTATTGCTATCATAGTTTATTCTATCTAATTTCTTTAATTTGGTAACTAATTTGATATATAACCTTGATAATTTATGGATCGATAATTGATAACTTGTGAATTTAGGATTTCTATCAACATATACTCACAACTATTCAAATTAAATTGGTAAATACAACTTAATATTTTGCTTAGTTTTGTGTTGAATTAGATAAAAATTCCTACACAACTATTCTTTGAATTCTTTCCAACTAGACAATTGGTTTCTTCTTTAAAGAAAATTCCAAATAATTCTCCCACCATAGAAGAGCATGATTGTACACCTCGAGACATGTGAAGGAAATCTTGTGTATCATTTGCATTATGTACACTAAAATAAAAAATCATTTGTTTACATATGTATCTAAAAATTGGCATTTATATTCCTTTCAAAAGGCTCAATTTCAATTGTTTTAACGTTAAATAGAGAGTGCTCATATTTTAAATAAACTTTTTCATTTTCTTCTCTTCCAAGAATGTGTCTCTATCAAACATGTCTTCTTATGGAGGATTATTCTTGGCTCATTCCCTCTTTGTTGGCTATTCATGCGCTCTTCTTGGTTAGCCCAATTATGAGTTTGCACTATCTGAGGTTGTCACTCGTGAATTCAAATTACCCATCATTACCTCTTAATTCCACTCCTAAGTTGAGATTTTTGGTTGCACAATAGCAATTCTTTGCTCTACAAATATATGGTTACTATCATACAACTTTTCATAAAACTAAGGATAAGAAATCTATTATGATACCAAAATAGTCTACAATTTCCTCAAGTTACTTGTAAACATTAGCAAATCATACAATTAAGCTATTGTTCTAGTTAAATTGCTCAAATGATAATTCAAGAGGCTTGAATGTTGTGAAAATGAAAAATAAAATGTTGGAGACAAATAGAAATTCCACACATCATGTTTTAGCCTAACAACTCTAATGTGGGAAAAACAAAAATGGTAGCAACAATTACATGACTCTTGAATCTTTATGAATCAAAAGCATTCAAATATAAAGAGTAAATACAACAAATAGTTGTTCTTGTGTTCAATGGCAAGTTTTCAATCCTTCTTATAGTTGAATTCTCCTCAATTTGATCACCACACTCACAAGTCTTTAATGATGTTATTTTCTCACACTGTCTTCTTATAGGTGTTAGAAGGTCTTCTTGTCAAAAATTTGAAGAGACCAAATCAATCTTGTCATGTCACATTCGTGTTTTTAATGTTAGGTCAAAACCAACCCTTTCGACAAACTAGTAGTTAAAAAAATGCCCCTTGATGAAACCAAGGATCACTCTATCGGTTCCTTGAGTGTGTTTCAAAGGATCACTTTATCAATTATAAAAGTGGCCTAGTATAATGTTCTTAAATACACAACCCTAAAACACACTATTTGAAACTTTTGCCATGCAAAACAACAAAAAGCAACTATATCCCAACAATGTCATCTTTTAAAACAAAAATTTTGAATTTTGAAACTAGCCTAGACTGAACCCATGATTTTATCTGGTGTGACTGAACCCATGATTTTATCTGGTGTGATCATGTCCAAAAGGTAAAAATATTGGGAACTGAGTTGATGATCTTTTGAGCTAGATGATCCAACATAACAAAGTGGAGTCCAGGTTTAGGATTAGCGAGATGCCAAATGAGCCAAAATGAGTATTAGAACCATGCACTTATGACATTAATGAAAAATGGCATAGAACATAGAAATAAAAGTGTGAAGCATGGAGTTTTCTCATTGTGTATGCACACTAGATAGAACGTAGCCAATTAACCATAAGCATTATTGCAGCAACCTCATGTTTGTATTTTTCTTGTTTTAACTATTTATTTACAATTGTTTCCTTCTTTTCGCTACTGACTTATTTTTCAGTGAGTATATTGACTGCAATTTCATAGCGTATAAAATACAGAACAGTAAAGCCAATTAATCAGAAAGCATTATTGCAATCACTTCACTATTGCATTCTTTCAACTTTGAAAGAATTCATATTTTTCAGTGCATATATTCATTGCAAGTTTATGGTGTGAATTTAACTTCTAAGACTTCATTAAAGAAAATACCTAGTGAACTCTTTTAATATATTTTGATCATAATATACCCTCTGATGCATGATTCCTCACACAAATTCTTAGTGAAAAAAATGTATAACAGCAGATAGCGTGTAGTCAATATACCAAAATCATTATTGTGACCTTTGAACACTATTGCATTTTCTATCTTTTAAAGTACACATTTTTCAGTGAAAATGTTGACTATAATGTAATAGTAATATTTAAGAAAACGAGTAGCAAATCTTGCGACATATTTTGAATATCATACCATATTCTCTTAAGCATGCTTCCTGCCACAGTTTCTTGACCTAAGCATGTAGAGAGAATGTATAATAATAGATACAATATAATCATTTAACCAAAAACATAACTGCAGCCGCTTCACTTTTACATTTTCCTTCTTTAGAGTGCTTACATTTTTTGGGGCAAACATGACTGCAATTTCATGATGAAGATTTAAGTTCTAAGGTTTTATTAAGAAGACACCTAAGAAATGCTTGCAACATATTATAAACATATACATTATCTTCTGTTGCATGTTTCCTGCCATTATTTATTGGTCTGCGCGCATAAAGAAAACATACTAAGAAGCAATGTTCCATGAAGATGTGTCCCCCGCCGCTCTTCCCCCCATCACCCCAACCCCCAACATTTTTTCATGACAGGGACATTTCTAAGATGCGAAGACTTGAGGGAAACATTCCCCCATCATCTAGCCACTACGTGCAAGGGACTCACAAGAGTCTCCCAATCATCCCCAAGATTTCTAGACATCCCCCATGGCAAGAAAATGAAGTCAATTTTTTAAAAATAATCATAAAGTGCTCTCAATTTGTGTGCCACAAATCTTAATCCTAATGCTCTATGGGCCCCACCTAAACCCTAAACATTCACAAAAAACTTATAAATAGGCATTTAAGCCTCATTCCAAATCACTCCCAAGTTTCAAAAATAGTAATGATTTGGTGTTATATAAAACAAAATAATAAAATTGTGAAAATGGAATTCAAAATAATTTTGAAGGCCTTAATTTTCACTTTGTAACAAGAGCTCTACCCCTTGACCCTACCCTCTATCGCGACAAGGAACATGCCAAAGGCACTACTCCTCAACCCTGTTGGGGACTCCACCTCCAAACATCCACCTGCCACTGTCC
>VDFB02331315.1:0-10040 GCA_007258455.2 Sequoia sempervirens
GTTATGAAGGATTGTGTTTTTCCCTTCGTACGAAATGCAGAAGTTGAAATTTGACTAAGTCAGGGAAAAAGCGCAGCTTTTGGAAAAGGCGCTTGAATTTTTGAGCCTTCAGATGTCAGTTTTATGATGTGCAGTCTCAAGATATCATTTGATCAGTTCTTATCAAGCTCTGCAATGCACCTGTCAGCCAGCCAATCGGAGAAGTCAGTCAACCAGGGTCAGAGGATGAACAGAGGTCCCGGCAGAGGTTTTAGCTTAAATTTTCATGAAATTTGGCTAAGTCTGGAATTCGCCCAAGAGGTCAAAGTTGAATTTTCGAAAGTGAATTGAATGGACGCCTTAACTGGAGTTCTGACTGCAGTTAGACTGAACGATTTCTGGGTTGTCATCTTCAGTTCATATATTGGCATGTGGAGTGATCTTCCAGTTCGCATGTCTAGTTAACTAGTTTGCATGTTCAGTTAGCTATTTTTAGCATATTGATTGCATGTTAAGTTTAACTGAAGATTACCACTAAAAGTCAACTGAAGTTTGCATGCATGGCATTTTTGGTCAAAATTGTGAAGATTTTAATGAAGATGGCGCTTCATCAAATGTCAACTGAAGTTCAAAAGGGACGAATTGAAGGATGAAGCATTGTTTTGTGAAGCATGAAGCATTTTCAGTGAAGTATGGCGAATTTGAAGTTGATAACTTCACTCATGAAAAGGTTCGCTATTTTTAGTTTTTGAAAAGTGAAGCAAGATATTGATGAAGATGGCGCACTTTTCAAGGCAATGGCAACTTTAGTTTGAAAAGGGTTGCTATTTTTAGATTATATTGATTAAAGCATGAAGTTGGCGCATTCTTGAAGGCCAAACTGAACTTCCAAAAGGCTAGCTATTTTTAGCATATTTATTGCATGAATAAGGCGAATTCCTTATCTCATTCTTATTGTTAACTAAAGTTTGCAAAAGGGCACGCCTTAGGTCAAGTTGATGAATCCAAAGCAAGGTTGAAGATGGCGAATTTGATAAAGATGCTAACTGAAGTTAAAATCGCATGGATGAGTTTAACTGAAGACTTGAAAGGCAAACCCTAATGCGTCCACTTATTGAGCTTGTTCGAGTTCCAGTTAACTATTATGAGGTCCAATGAGAAGCCAAGCGCCATTTTTATGCATGCTTTATTTAGTACGAATTTTCTATGATAAAATTCTATATATTTCAAAGATGGCGTCCATTATTGCATCATCTTTTGCTCTGAAGCTTGTATTCTTTTGAGCGACCAGCAAGCTTAAGGTGATTCAGGTGTCCGTTTTCAGCGTTCTTCGAAGCTACGAGTTCAGATTGTTCAGAGGAAGTCGATTCTAGACTTTATTTCCACTTTGCATGCAGGTTTTATAAAGATTCGAAGAAGAGATTTGCAGATTTTTCAGAAGCAGACAAGCAAAACTTTCTATCTTTTGTCTTATTTCTTCTATTTCTCACCTTAGGTACTTTCTTCGCATGCCAGAGTAATTCAACACATTTTCAGAATCTGATCATCTGGGTTCTCATATTTCAGCGTTTGCAACAAGACCCACTTCTTAGATTTTTCGAGAAAATCGCCCCGTAGTCTTCATTAAATCGAGAAGCTATTTTTAGCCTTGTTGAGTTTTTGAAGGATTCTTCAAGTATATTGACTTCAGTCCAAAGTCACCATTTTCAAAATCACGGTTCAATCCTCATTGATTACAAAGACAGAAATGCGGCGGCCCTTACACATAATTTCGCAAGACCGGATCTGATTCTAAATCATGTTTATCCAGTGGTCAATCTGAGCAGTTTAGAAGGTGTTAGCAGCAATTCGATGAGGAATCTTGAGCGTTCCGGGTTGCTGGCAGCGGCATCCATTCCTGTTACTATCTTCGATCTTGATTTTGTACTTGCTTGCATTAAGCATTATGACTCGTCTTCACGACAGATCAGATCGGTTGATGGAAGAGTGATTTGCAGTCTCAAGCCGAAGGACATAGAGAAATGTTTTGCTATTCCTCCTCGTTCAGATAACTTTACAGTTAATCTTGAAGCTTGTGAGAAGATATGGGATACTGATCATCAACATTCACAGAGAAAAGTTGCGCAGAAATGGTTGACGATTCAGAAAACTAACTTGCCTAAGAAGGTTGGTCGTGGTGAATTTAAAGGAGAAGTTGCTGTTTTGATTACCTTACTCAACCGAGTTACCGGCCAGTCAGATGCTAATTCTTTCCACCCATGGATGTTCTACTTGATTACCAGAATCCTTGATGGCACAGAACGTTTTGACTGGGCTATGTTGATTAGTGACTGCTTACATCAGCAAATTTCTAATTTTCTCAAGCATCACGAGTTTCATATGATATCCTATTTGGTTTACTTGGTTGCATTCCAGGGTAGTTTCAGACTTCTTAAAACCAATGGCACTCTCGGTGTTCAGCGTGTTCGTGAGTATTATCCACAGCTAGAGTTTTCTCAGTCTGAGCAGGACTTCCGAGTGGTGAATGATCACTTTGCCATGAGGACCGTGAGAGAACTTGATGATGAGTTGCACATTCGTATTTCAGCCGAGGCCAAATCAGCAATGGAAACTTGGGCAGATTGGTTCATACAGTTTCCTACTTTCACATACCTCCGAGTTTATGGTTATGTTGGAGAGCCTCTGATGTTGCCAAGATATCCGTCAGACAAAATTGTCTTTATGGAGTTCCTCAGGAAAATGCAGCATGTTCACTTCTTTCTTCGTAGTCGTCATAAGGCTGCGGAAAATTTTCCATTTTCATTGGGAATTTTCACATGTGATGCAGCAACAGATGCTAGACGTATGTCTACTGAGATAGAAGGTTTAAATTCAAGCCTTATACTGAGAGACGTTCCTATGATCCTCTCGGTCATTTCGCAAATCGGTTAGAGCGAGGGATTGCACATACGCCAGCACTTGAAGATTTTTGGGCAAATTGTGAAGATGAATTCGAGGTTCGTCGTCGTCATTATTGTAGACTCACTGTTGGACAGCTCTCTGATTATTTGTCAGAAGATGTTGATGGTTTGTCGGATGATGATGGAGAAGTTCTTCTCAATTCTTATGTTAAGGATCAAGTTGCTAGGCAGCCACTTCGCTCACCTGATTGGTATGCTAAGGAGAATACTTCTATTGAAGAGATTTCCAGATCAGTGATCAAGACCAGCAGGTTATTCTTGGAGAGAAAACGAACACGGAAGTCAGTTCCTATAGCAGAGCCGCCAAAGGATTTCTCGTCATTGCCTTCTACTTCTAGAGCAAGACCCAGAGTCAAAGCTATTATCATACCTCTGGAAGGGGTTAGGCTCAGTGGAAACACAGGGAAAAGAGCTACTGGTAAAAGGAAGCAGAAACAAATTGAGAGTGTTCCTGAGGTTCCAGTAGAGACAGTTATTCAAACTGAGCCTCACGTTTCACTTCCCAGTTCACCTCACGTTCCGCCTATTGATATAGATTCTGAGCCTGAGCCACAAATTCAAGCAGGATCGGAGACAACTGAAACACCACAGGTTGATACATCAGGGACAGTCTCTCCGCAAATTGAAAATATTGTTCAGTCTTGTTGGCTCGAAAAGTCTTTGGGAAGACAAATGCGTGAACCATCATACAACCTTGATTTGTCTGAGTTTGGTGAGCCTTACCAGAAGAGATCAAACAAGAAGATTAAGAAACAAGTGCACATTGAAAAGACCCCTGAATCAGAGATTGTGATAGAAGTTGCAGTGCCTCCAGAGGGTAAAAGCTTGGACGAAGTCGAAGTGGGTGACTTTACATTCACTAAGGCAAATCTTGGCAGGACCACTAGAGAGACAGATGTATCTCTTCTTAAGATTGTTACCAATAATCTTGAAGAGCGTATCACGAAGGATGGAGAAGATAAGGCTTTACTCAAAGCTGAAAATAGTCAACTTCGTCAATACATTTCTGATCTTGTTCATGGGAATCCAAATAGAGCACCTGTTCTTCCTCAGCACACACCTGCAGAGAAACGAAAATTGGATCAGTTAGTCAGTCATGGCAGACTTGTGGACAACTGGATTGAAAGTTTAGTTGCTGCTGGTAAAACTCTTCTTGCAGATTTGTATCAGTTGAGGAGTGAGGCACACAAACTCCGTCAGGGTATTCAGTTGCTGGATATTGCAGTTGCAGAGAGTTTGGCAAAATATCGTGTTCTTATATCTCAGTTATCAGTTGCATGCGATGCTTTGGAGGAGGTTGAAGATCAAGATAAAGTTTTCACTTGGAGAGAGCAGCACCTTCTCAGAACAGAAATATGTGAGAAGATCTCTACCAAATTGTTTTCATTGAAGGATGACGTAGTTGGAGTACTTGCACTTGTCAGTGGCTTCGTTGTTCAAATTCCGTGTCATTATCTTCTCGAAGATGGCACGTATGTGGAGTTGGAAAAAGTTCAAGCAGAATTCGAGAAGCTGATTTGTGACAGCCTTGAAGGTGAACCTAGGGCGCCAAAATTAGAGAATGTTTCAGTAATTGCAGCTAGTTTGAGAAAGGCGACTGAAGAATGCAAAGATGGTGTGCACACGATTACTGAAAGTGGCAGAGAACTAAAGAAACAGACTGTTATTTTTAGCAGCATCAAAGTGCCAGATGACAGAGAGATCGATGAGTTCTTGATCGAAGTGTTAGACCGAGTTGACATGGAGTGATCTGTCAGTTAGAACGTGCAGTTAATTTCTAGGGTTGAGTCCTGAGCAGCGATCCAACTTGACTGGAGTCTTGATTCACTTGCTGACTTAGCACATGTATCTCATCCTTGGAATTATCAGCAGGAGTTGGGAGTTAGGTTCGATTAAGCTGAAGGTAGTGGCGATTAACTTTGCTTTAAATAGGGCGTGCATGCTTGCACATTTGTCGAATGGTTATTTATTTATTACCCAGTTAAAGTACGAGGATAGTTACTTGATTAACTGTATAGTTCACTTCATTAGGGTTTGGCAGCAAAACTTGCATGCATTGCAAGAACTGTAGATGACTCAAGGTGATTTTAGGGTTCCCTACACCTTGATGTATATAAATAAGAGCTTTTGCTCATTTGTAAATAACTTTTGCTTGAGAGAGAAATATATGCTGCGCCTACCTTGCCCTCAAGATTGCTCTTTATGGTATTTGTTCATGTGTCTTCATTATTGCAATTGATTGTTATGCCACATAGGGTTTCGAAAGATTGTAATGCTGGATTCTTCCATAGTTTAGAGAAATCTGTCTTGTGAATCTTTTATTGTTATGATCGAACGTTATGCCACACAGGGTTTCGTAAGATTGTCATGATAAAACCGTTTTGTGAAGTATTTACTATGCTGATAGAGTGTTATGCCACGCAGGGTTTCATAAAGTTTTCATGGTGAATCTTCTCTTAGATTAGGAAATCTGTTTTGTGAAACTTTTATCATTACGATTGAGTGTTATGCCACATAGGGTTTCATAGAGATTTTGATGATAAAAGCTGTTTGTGAGTCTTTACTATGCTGATTAAGTGTTATGCCACATAGGGTTTCATAAGATTAACATAGCAAATTCTCAAATCTGTTTTGTACTTAATAAACTCGTTCAGATTGAGATGATAGTTGCGCCACCTTGCCTTCAAGTAGAGAATCTGAATGCGTTTATCATCTGATAGTCATAACCTTGCTCCGTTTCCTCTTGCTCTGTTTTCCTGAGGAGATTGGATAGATATAAGTTGTAGTTTAGTTGATTTGCGAAACCAGAGAAAACTCAGCTGCAACGTGTAAGTTCTTTCAAGAAAGCCTTGTGCCTCTAGCAGCTGAAACAAAAAGACAGGACATAGTTTTAGCTTATTTTCCTTTGCAAGTACATTTGTCAAAGCATAACGAGGGAGCTTCACCTCCATAATTTGAAGAGCACTCATTGCGTAGTGTGCATAGGATGTTCATAACAACTTCTACTCAGTGTTGGTTGTTAAATAACCTACTTTTATGAGGATTTACACAACTTTACTAAGGCAAGTGTCTACTTGAGCCTGTGTAACCCATGCAACACCAATGCCACAACCAATGGCTTTTGTCGCAATGGTATAGAATCTAGATTACAAAGGCTTCCAAACACACATAACCAAAACTACACACAAAAGCACATAACAAAATTATTGCACTGTGTGGACTAACCAAAACAGATAAAACTGAAAAGGAAAGGAAACTCTTTTATGGTGATGCAAGATTTCTTTAACACATAGGGTGCTCCTATATCACTAGATCATTCTTGACTTGGATGCTAGTTAATGGGAGTGGCCTGTTGATTAAGAAAATATACCATCACGAGCAAGAGCTGCGATGAACATGGACATTTGGCTTGGGTCTATCCCAAATTGCAAATCCATTGTAGCACTTGTAAGTTCCATAGCAGCAAAAATCTTTTGGGGAAAAATCGGCAAACCAGAAGTATAAGATTTTTTTTTAAAATGGGGAAAAAATCAGATTTAAAAAAAAACGTAAAAAATTGTAGAACAAGAGATAAAAACTATATTTTTTGAAATTGAAAGGAATTTCCATAGCATAGAGATATAGAGAGCAAATAAAATAAAGATTTTAACCTAAGTTACCGATTCGTTTTTGGATTCGGGTACGTGTACGCGAATCCGGTACGGGATTCGGTCAAAAAAATTTTGGGGGTTGGGTACATTTTGGGTACGGCAATACAAAAAACATATAAAAATCAGAAATATATACATATTTGCAGCGATAGTAGGTTCAAATACACCACCATATTAATAGTCTAATAACATAGCAAAATACATCACCACTTTCATAGTCAAATATTAAAATATTAGTGATACTCGAATGTCATGATATAAAATTATAAATTAAAGCTCAAACATAAAAATGTCAAGTGTTTACAATCAGACATTATTGATCATTGATCAATCTGAATCATATGGGTCATCAAAAAAAGTAGTATCATCAACATCATTAGATGCTACATTTTGTGTAGAACCACAAATAGCATCAGAGGCACTCACACAAGCACTGCCACTACCACTCTCATGCTCAATAGCTGCTTCAAGCTCATACTCATCATCAATATCAAGTGCAGCTAAGTGACTTGTGGAAGCATCCAAGTCAAGCTGCTCTGGCTCAATATCCCACCTCCTTGTGTCTTCTTCTTTGTAGGAACTTTGCTTGTGTGTAAGGAGGCGCAAGTTTGAATGCACATACACCAAGTCCTCTGCCTTTTTTGAATGTAGCCTATTGCGTTTTATTAAGTGGATGAAGGAGTATGTGCTCCAATTCCTCTCAGAAGAAGATGAACTAGCAACCTATTAAGACCAAATTAAATAGTTAAGAGTTACAAAATTTAACTAAACAAAATTATAAATTAAAATTAAAATTACAAAATATAAAACTTACTTGGGATAAAAAATTTATTGCAATAGGTTGGAGGTGCCTATATTTTTGCCCATGGAAGTACCACCAACTATGAGCATCCACCTTGTACTTGTCTCGAAGAGCATCAAGATTCTGATCAACACTACCGAAGCATGCAAAAGCCATGAACTCAACCCTCACTTGATCACGTTGGTCACGATCAGTGAAGAGTCTTGTTGGCGTTTAAATTAGCACCTGGAATCTGAGATTTAGCGAGACAGCTATGCACAGATAAACTGCTCTTCAAATTAGGAGGGGAAGCTCCCTCTTGCTGATGGTGTTTGAAAGAAAGTAAACTAAACTAAGTTGCCTATCTTTTTGATCAGCTTAGAGCACAAGGTTTATTAAACACAATCGCCATAGCTGAGATTTTCTGATTTAAAGAACTTCAACTACGACTAACTCAAACTAGAGACATTCCTAACTTCTCAAGTAATAGCGAGCAAGAGAAATCAGAAATAAACAAGGTAGATTTTTTGACAAAGTACTTCAATAACCTCTCTATCAACAAACACCTACACACTTCACTGTAAGTTGAAATCAAGATCATAAAAGTTGAACATAAAGAATGGAAATCTGAGATTTTCGACCAAGGCAAAGGAGGCTCATGATTTTATTACTCAAATCTTTGGAACAAAGCTCACTTCTAACATGCCTTGAACAAGAAATTGCAGCTAAAGAGGCTTGCAAACCTATTCTTAACACAATAGAAAACAACAATCACACTAACTCCTTGTTGGCTAAAGAGGCTCAACAATTTGCTTAGCACAATTGAACAATACTTGAGTAACAAATAGAAGGCACAATAGGCTCAGCGTTTTGTTCTCACTAGCACGGTTAAAGAAACTAAATGAGCAAAGGCTCTTATTTATAGAGAAGCAGAGGAGTAGGGAACCCTAAAATCTCCTTGCTTTTCACAATCTAGGGCTTGCTCAGCAAGCAAGCTTTATTACTAAATCTAGAAAGAAGATAACATCTAAAACCCTAGAAAGCAGAAAAAGCGAGAAACACCAACTATTACATCTTATCTTCTTTCTCTTCTCAAAGAATGGATAAGGATCATTCCAAGAATAGAAAGAAAATGGGAAAGAAAGCTTCTAGAAGAAAGCTGCTTTAAAGCTCGGTACATCAGCTAGGAAATTAGAAACTGTGTCCCGGTTCGGTGCATCTATACCCTCAATAGCAAAGCATCGCTTTTCAAGAATATCTTCAGCATTTGCAATAGATCTGAGGAAATCTTCGACCTCATTGGCTGCTTTCTCGAACTTTGCTAACATCACTGAAATATATGGCCTATCTTCACGCCAAGCTGGATTGCAAGCTGCGAACAACACTTTGGAATTGATCACAATACTTCCCTCCAAGCTGGCCGTAGGAACCATCTTCAAGACTGTACTGAGAGGGGATCTCTATGATAAACTCACCAATGAAAAGGAGAACTTCAATCACCCTTTGTGCAATCTTCTTACTATATTTGTCTTTATGCATGTCCCATATCCTTTCACATTCACCCTTTGAGATAGTAATGCTTTCAGGCCATGGGGGAATGGAAAAACACTTCTCGATCATATCAGGATTTAGACTGCAAATCAATCTACCGTCTGCTGACTGGATCTCCCTAGTAGCCAGGTTGGAATGCTTAATGCAAGCGATTACGAACTCAAGACTCTGAACTGATATAGGGATTGACATTGCTGTGAGGAGTCCGGAATGTCCTAGGTTCTTGATTGAAGTGTTGTCTGCTCTCTCCAGGGCATGCAAATCGAACACCGGCTTGATATGATGCAAGTTTGTCTCAGCTGTTTTGATGTAATCGTGATAGAGAGCTGATTCAGTCTTGAAAACATTGGGAGTGTACTCCATTTCGGAAAACTTAAGGAATGACTGTGAACTGCTTAGGTTCGCATAAGTCTGAAAGCAATTTCTGGCTTTTAGAATGCTGATTTTGTGCTCCTAACGACAAATTTTTGAGAAATTTTTCTCGAGATATGGTTTTGGCTCGTAATTTCGCTGCAAGATGTTGGCATAAAATCTAACACCTCTGGAGTGCAGGTTTGTACGGACAGCTATGTACACTACGCAATGAGTGCTCTTCAAATTAGGAGGGGAAGCTCCCTCGTTGTGCTGGAATGCATGAAAAGAGAAGTAATCTAAGTCCTATCTTTTTGTTCTCAGCTGGAAGAGGCACAAGGTTAAGAAAACCAAGAACGTTGCAGCTAAGGATTTTCTGGTTTCGCAGATCATTAACTACAACTAAGCTAACTACTCTAAATCTATCCAGTTTCCTCAAGAAAAGAGAGCATGAGGAAATGGAGCAGGATGACTATCGATCTATAAAACGAAGCTTTAGACTCTCTACTTGGAAGGCAAGGTGGCTAACTATCATCTCAATCTAAAACAAGCTTATTGGGCACAAAACAGATTTAAGAATTCAGATGATCTTATGCGAAACCCTGTGTGGCATAACACTTGATCAAAATAGTAAAAACTTCACAAAACAGCCTTTATCATTACAATCTCACGAAACCCTATGTGGCATAACCCTTGATTATAATGATAAAGATTCACGAAACAGATTTATCACCGTAATTTCTCGAAACCCTATGTGGCAAAACGATT
>VDFB02331316.1:0-46850 GCA_007258455.2 Sequoia sempervirens
ATGTATTTCAAATACAATGTTAGTTGCAAGTAACCCGTTTTCATGTGAATGATGAATTGAGAATAAAAAGGTTGTTTTATTTATAGTAACTGTAATGTAAATGATCTTTTTATAAGCAAGTGAGTTTTGATATTTTGCTGCCTATCTCTAATCCGTTAGAGTGGTGTTGAGTTTTATTTTTTGGCATTCTGTCTTTGTTCCTTTCCTTAGCTAGAAACATCAGTGTTCTTTGGTTGTCGAAGTAGTTGAGCTAAAAGTTGAATTTCTCAAGTTTTGAATTCCTTATCTTCGGTCAAGCAAGTAACAAAATTTTCCTTCAAAGTATTGATATCGATGTTTGATACTCATGCAATTTTCGTGTTGGCTATCAATCTGGTTATGGTTTTCCAGTTTGGAAACGTTCCTCTCTGAAGTGCATTAGACTTGTTGTGAATTGTATTTCCCAATAGCATATAATATATGGAACAATGTAGTTGCAAATGAGTTTCATACCGATCTATGTTCTCTCGTTGATCTCATCGGTTGATACCTTGTTTCTTGCATTTATTCCTCTGTCATCAATGTCGACCCTAAAGTCAATCTTTGAATCAATTATATTTATGTTTTCTCTATCGGTTGTGGGCTTAAATTGAAATCTTGATACTTTGTAAAGGAACCCGAAATGGTTTTGGATTTCTTATTCATTTCCATGTTGTGATCAAACCTTGTCTAAGTATTTGAAGATTTTGTTGGGTTTATAATTTGAAATAACTCTGAATTAGTGGGATCTAAGGGAAACAAACTAAAATTTCCAATCAATCTCAATCTAATCAGCAAACTGAATCTTGATCTAGTTTCCATTCTTCCTGCTATTCAGAGTTCTTTTGAATATATATAAAGTATAACTTTTGAGATCTTGGAAATATCTCATATTCAAATGCATTCACTTGGTGGTTAAGATATAATATCGAACTAAAAGGAATTGACAAACAAACTTATTAATGTAAAATTTGACCTTGATCTAACTATTATCATGTCGATTAAGGGTGAGAGTGCTGACAGCATAGGAGTTCCAGTATTATTAAAATCCTTGGACAAGGTATGATGTTAGATTTAGCATCTGTTAGCTTTCAAGTACTAGATATACCACTGATCAGAGTGACCTTTCTAGTTGTGAGGTACCCTTAGTAAGGTTGATCAGGAGGTATAGGTCCTTGAGACTAGGCTCAGAGGCATGATGATAATTTGATCCATGTTGATTATCCTCGTGAAGGGTTGGGTTCTTTAGTTGAAGAAACTGGGGGACTAGTGGGTCTTGGTTGGGCGGAAAAGCCCTTGATGTTGTTTCTCTTTCTCTCAATGATAAAGTTGTTCAAGCAATTCATCATGATGGTGATGTTGAATTGTAATTCCAGGTACATGCATTCATCAATTTAAGATTACTATTAATGCTGCAATAAATGTTATTTTCTTTAAGTTAATTGTTTGTATGTAAAAGAATGCAGTTGAGTAGTTAGACAATTACTTGATTCATTCGGCTAAAATGAAAGATTTGAAATTAGTTAATGAATATTAAGAAGTTATTTCTTCCCTCAATTCATTAATTGGTTAAATGGGAATCCTAGATGGATTAGTTAGTTATTTATTGCCAGATGAAATTTGGCAGTTAGTTTTCCATTTCTTAAACCATAGAATGACAACTGTTACATTTGTTTCATAATTGTATTAATTGTTCATTACTTACTAAAAGAATAGAAAAATAGTTATTATCCTTCTATAATTTTTTGTTATATGTTTACAGTTAATAGTTTTCCTTTTAGCTAGAAATGGAAGTTTAAAAGTTAGTTGATGAGTTGTATGATGTAACGACATCGGAATTGATTTTCTTTTCCATCTAACTACAAAGGAAACCCTAGTTTGACAGTTATTTAGTTATTGATCTTCCATGAATCGGTTAGTGGAAACAGTTAGTTGTTTCAATTCAGCTGAAACTAGAAGCTTAGACATTAGTTGAAATTGTAATTACTTCAGTTGAAATCGATTTGGAAACTATAGAATGAAAAAAAGTTAGTTGTTCTTCGATGGAAGTTGGTAGTTGGTTTACATTTTAAAATTGTAGATCAAGCAGAGTGTTACATATGGTATCAGAGTGAACCAAGTTCAACACATGGACCTATGAGCTCATCATGAGAAAAACCGTTAAACATTCAGCGGTTGGTTAAGATTCAAAACAGGTTTGGTGCCAGAAAGGCATAGAAAGGAAACTATCAAGAAGACTATTTTTCTAGTATTTACCAAAGTCAATGGCTAAGAGAAAGCCAACTAAGGAGTTAAATCTTTAAGACCAAAACTATTCTGCTAAGGTTGCATAGTAGAAATATTTTGAGACTTAGACCAAAAAGGTGAAACCTTGGTTAGTCACTAAATAGACTAAGAGTTTGGATAAAGTGGTGTCTGTAAGATAAACCATAGCAATGGCAAGGAGAAGATATTAGTTATTTTCATGAAATTTTGGCCAAATGATCATGAACTATGAGTTCTGCTTTTTGTGGGGCTAAAAAGTACAAATGCATCAGTAAATATAACTATCACTGAGGTATTGTGTTAAAGTTGTTTTTGTAATGAACAAGTAACCTATTCAGTAAAGTAAAGAATAGAGCCTCGTAGAGCGGAATGGAGAAAAGAAGTTTTTGTTTCAATAAGTAATCTTTTTGTGTTGCTAAAGCACAATCTTAGGATGACATCCCAGTAATGAATGAAAGATACTTCAGGAAATAGGAGTGGATGTGTTATAATCTTTTATTTGCAAAATTTTTGAGCATGATGGAAGTCTTGAGGGACTTATTTGTTTGATACGTTTTTAATGCAATCTCTAATATATTGTAAGTTTTTGAAAATATTGATTGTAGTGTAACAATCTACTTCCTTGTTAATGACTTAGTCAAGTCACATGGTGCATGATAAGTGTGTCTCTAGATTTTGGCACTTCATTGGATTTTGGTAAATTCCTTTTAATACTGGCAAGGTATGCCATTGCTTTATTGCTTTAATTTTGAAAAGGTCTAGCCACCGAATTTTATGAATTTTTTATTTAATGGCTAGTTGGTTGAAATTTGATTTAAAGTTGGAAATGAGGTCGATATGTTGATTTATTGCTGAAATTAAAAATTGTATATATTTTGATATTAAGCTAAGTTACTATAATGGCTATGCAAGAACATTTTGGTTGTTCACTGTGTTTGATGTAACATTCATCTCTATCATTTCTAGGATGGGCCTCTGATGGATCTTGTGAGGAAGTAAATTGAAGGAAAATACACTCGATATGTTCTTAACTTTACAAAAGAAAGAAACCTTGTGTTATGGTATGTGGGCGGATAGTAGTCTAGTAAGCCCAGGCGATTAGTCTCCCCTAGTCAAGTAGGGTGGTGAGGCACTTAGCTAACTAGAGTTGTCGTACTTAGGAGGGTATCCTTAGTAGTGCAAAAAAGTTGGTTAAGTGGGGATACACACCAAAGCTCAGATGGAAACTGAAGGGGGAAGATTCTTCCTTTCAGTGGCATGTTGATTCTTGGAGGATAGTTAAATTGAAAAGGGAATTCTGATCTTTCTTTTGTATTTACTTAACAGTTTATTTTAATGATGCATTAAATAAATGAAACTAGAACTTGATGAAAATCCTTCAGCTAGAAAAGTGAAGGTTGATGTTAATATTTGGTGAAATTATCTTGGTCAATTTGTGTTAAAAGTAATTGATTTCTATACTCAGGAAGAGTATCCATATTTATGGTGTTTGTTATAAAAAAATTATAATTCTACTATCAAGTTGATTCCATTTGAAACATTCGACATAAAAGATGTTTAATTCCTATAAGCTGGGTAAGCTAGGAGATAGGATTAGCATTAGTCCAAGAATGTTGTCAGAAATGGTAAAACAAATCAAATTGATTAGGAAAGATTGGTGGAATCTATTAACAGATAGAAAAGCTAAGTAAATGCCACCTGGTAGGATTATGAAGAAACCCTTTAGAAATTTCCTTATCTTTTGTTGAACAATAGAGAACACTATATTTATGTTTATGTTTATGTTTAAATTTAGAATAAACAATCATCAAGGACAATGATTCTTTAGAGGAGGAGTATGTTACATCCCTCACATTGAGACTATATGTTTGGTTATGTCTTTCAAATGCAATGTTAGTTGCAAGTAACTATTTTCATGTGAATGAGAATTGAGAATAAAAAAGTTGTTTTATTTATTGTAACTGTAATGTAAATGATCTTTTTATAAGAAAGTGAATTTATTGTTCATTCGAAAATGAATGTGATCATGAGATTATATTTATATATATATATTGATATATACATAAACGTTGAGAATGATCTAACCATAATCCTTGTCAGTGGATGCAGGATTGTCAATGCCACGAGAGAAAGGGAAATATCATCAGGGAGAGGACATGGTTAACAATGGATCAATTTTATTGTCTACCTCGAGTCGATGTATGACAAAGTATCTAAGTCATATCTTGGCCATAAACAATTCAAAGTAATTAATTATTCTATAAGTCAATTTAAATATATATATATATATATATAAACCTTTAATTATTTTAAAGAGATTTTAATTGATTAATAAATAACATAATTAAATATTATTAACTTGGAAGAGGAGCAATCGATATTGCATATCAAATTAACTTTGGAAATATTAATCTTGGCATCAAATATTTCTTTATTCAAATTTGATTGGCAAGAGTTGGCATTGGGCTTTATGGCGAGGTTTGGTAGCTTATCACCCACATTTGGGAAACGCCCAAGATAGGGTAGATTGAAAGTTTCTTGAATAGCTGGGAGGACTCGAGCTTCCTAAAGAAAATTATGTTTTCATTCTTTTAATTTATCATCTTGGCTTCTTCTCATATTCTTTTTCTCTGTTGGTCGAGCCTTGTTCTGGAATTGCAATCACAATTCTCTGTTGATTTTTCACTCAGTACAACTTCCATAATTTTCTTTCACCTGAGTAAACTCTCGATCTTTTTATCTTGAGCTTTCTCTATGTTTTCCATCATATATCCTCTCTATTGGTGTTATCTTAATTTTATTATCTAAATATTAAACCTTTGAAGTTGTGCGAAGGAGTTTTGAGATTTCATTGCCTATCTCTAATCCGTCAGAGTGGTGTTGAGTTTTATTTTTTGGCATTCCATCTATGTTCCTTTCTTCAGCTGGAAGTGTCAACATTCTTTGGTTGTCGAAGTAGTTGAGCTAAGAGTTGAATTTCTCAAGTTTTGAATTCATTATCTTCGGTTAGGAAAGTAACAAGATTTTCCTTGAAAGTATTGATATCGATGTTTGATACTCATGTAGTTTCTGTGTTGGCTATCAATCTGGTTATGGTTTTCCATTTTGGAAACGTTTCTCTCTGAAGTGCATTAGACTTGTTGCGAATTGCATTTTCCAATATTGCATAATATATTGAACAATGTAGTTGCAAATGAGTTTCATACCAATTTGGCTTCTCTCATTGATCTCATCGATTGATACCCCATTTCTCACATTTATTCCTCTATCATCAATTCCGACCCTGAAGTCAATCTTTCAATCAATTATATTTATGTTTTCTTTGTCGGTTGTGGGCTTAAATTGAAATCTTGATCCTCTATAAAGGAACCCGAAATGGTTTTGGATTTCTTATTCATTTCCATGTTGTGATCAAACCTTGTCTGAGTATTTGAAGATTTTGTTGGGTTTATAATTTGAAATAACTTTGAATTAGTGGGATCTGAGGGAAATGAACTAAAGTTTCCAATCAATCTCAATTTAATAAGCAAATTGAATCTTGACCTAGTTTTCATTCTTCCTATTTTTCAGAGTTCTTCTGAATATATATAAAGTATAACTTTTGAGATCTTGGAAATCTCTCATAGTCAAATGAATTCACTTGGTGGTTAAGATATAACCTCGAACTAAAAGGAATTGGAAAAAAAACTTGCTAATGTAAAATTTTACCTTGATCTAATTATTATCATGTCGAGCAAGGGTGAGAGTGCTGACAAAACATGAGTGCCAGAAATATCAGCATAGGAGTTCCAGTATTATTAAAATCCTTGGCAAAGGTACGATGCTAGATTCAACATATGTCATCTTTCAAGTACCATATATACCATTGATCAGAGTGACCTTTCTAGTTGGGAGGTACCCTTAGTAAGGTTGATCAGGAGGTATAGGTCCTTGACACCAGGCTCAGAGGCATGATGATAAATTGATCCATGTTGATTATCCTCGTGAAGGGTCAGGTTCTTTAGTTGAAGAAACTCGGGGGACCAGTAGGACTTGGTTGGGCGAAAAAGCCCTTGATGATGTTTCTCTTTCTCTCAATGATAAATTTGTTCAAGCAATTCATCATGATGGTGATGTTGAATTGTAATTCTAGGTACATGCATTCGTCAATTTAAGATTACTATTAATGCTGCAATAAATATTATTTTCTTTAATTTAATTATTTTTATGTAAAAGACTGTTGTTGAGTAGTTAGACAATTACTTGATTCATTTGGCTAAAATGAAAGATCTGAAATTAGTTAATGAATATTAAGAAGTTATTTCTTCCCTCAATTTGTTAATTGGTTAAATGGGAATCCTAGATGGATTAGTTAGTTAGTTAGTTATTGTCAGATGAAATTTGGCAATTAGTTTTCCATTTCTTTAACCATAGAATAATAGTTGTTACATTTGTTTCATAGTTGTAGTAATTGTTTGTTACTTACTGAAAGCATAGAAAAGTAGTTATTATCCTTCTATAATTTTCTATTATATGTTTATAGTTAATAGTTTTCTTTTCAACTAGAAATGGAAGTTTAAAAGTTAGTTGATGATGTGTATGATGTAATGACATCGGAATTGATTTTCTTTTCCATCTAACTACAAAGGAAACCCTAGTTTGACAGTTATTTAGTTATTGGTCTTTTGTGAATCGGTTGGTGGAAACAGTTAGTTGTTTCAATTCAGTTGAAACTGGAAGCTTAGACTTTAGTTGAAATTTTAATTGCTTCAATTGAAAGATCGATTTGGAAACTCTAGAATGAAAACAATTTAGTTGTTCTTTAGCAGAATTTGATAGTTGGTTTACATTTTTAAACTGTAGATCAAGTAGAGTGTTACAATTTGTCGGGCGTTGATTCGGGCATGATTGATTCCCCTCGTCTGTATGAGAGGTGTATTTGATTATGTGTGGTGACATCCCTTCGATCAAGCATGATGACACTCCATCTGATTTGCACTCAAGTACCTAGTACCTTAGTAGTCGTGAGTAGTACCCGATATGTTATCGTATGAGCATCTTCATGTTGTGACATTGGTTTTAATGCATTGTATTTTGTGTTTGCTCCATTTCTGATGTGAGTGTTGGCTATATGTTACCCTTTCCTTGTTATCTCTTTTTGGGCCATGTGACTACATTTGAGCATGGTGGAGTGGTCTCTTTTGAGTCCACATGGTAGGGAGGCATTGATACCGCCATTGGGGACCAGTGTACAGGTTATTGGAGCAAAAGTTGGAGCTGATCTCTCTTGTACTTATTGTATTAGTGGATGTATCTTATTCATGGCTATTCCATTGTACTCATGTATATTCCTTTATATGTATATTGTACTCGCTTGAGAGAGAAGATGTAATCATATAAATTAATGAGAAGAAATGTGATTTTTTATATTTGGCTTACAGGTTCTGGTGTTTGTATCAGACTCACTTGTACTATGATGATCATTATGGATTTTCTTTCAGAAGTTTTCATGCAAAAATTAGATCTTTGGTTGTGTATTTCCTTCTTACAATAGTCTACAAAAGTTTCAAAGCAATGCAACTTTTTGTTATTGTCCTATGTTGTTGCTGCAAAAGTTCCAGTGCATCAGTGCTTTTTGTATGTGTTATGTGATGTTACAACAAAAAGTTCTAGAGTAGAAATTTTTGGAGCACCAGCACAGAAAGTTTTAGAGCACCGGTGTAGAAAGTTCCAGAGCATCGATGTAGAAAATTTTGGAGTAGGAAGTTCCAGAGAAGGAAGTTTTGGAGAAAATTTTCTGGAGCTATCCTGTTTGCTCCTATTAAGATTTTCTCTAGAGGGTAAATCATTTCTCTCCTCTTGGTTGTACATCTAGCCATGCTTGGCCATATATGTTGTTATATTGTATTGACAACTACTTAATGTGTAGGTTATTCTTCTTGTTAAAAAAATTTATCTTGTCCCCTTTTGGATCTTAACCTTCGAGGTTGCGTAGCGGGTGTTACACTTCACAATAACCTCTCTCAAATTTTTAAAACTTCAATCCATTTGGTTGTGATGACAATTTTCAAAAATTGCAAAAAGCATCAAATGTATTGAAGAAAAGTTGCAAGGTAGCATAATTTTTGGTTTGTGCATTATGGGTCAAACTGATAGTGCCAACATGTCTAAGTGGGTGGTTTTATGTTAGGAAAGGTCTTATTTCACACCCCAAATTTTCCAATCATTCTAGACTACATTATTTTGGAACTTCTCTTAAGAGCCCTATGTGCCAAGAAATGCCAAACTTTGACAAGTTATTTCTTGGAATCTATGGCACTTAACCAAAATCTATCTAAAGATAACAATTTTTTAAGGTTCCTTAACAATAACCTCTCTAATTTTTAAAACTCTAATCCATTTAGTCATGGTGATAATTTTCTAGATGTTGCAAAAAGCATCAAATATATTAAATTAAAATTTGAAAGGTAGCATAACTTTTGTTTTGTGCATGATGGGGTGAAACTAAAAATGTTGAAATATCCTAATGAGTAGTTTTATGTTAGGAAAGGTCCTATTTTTCACCCTAGATTTCCCAATAATCCTAGACTATATTGTGTCAATGCTTTCTCTTAAGAGCCCTAAGTGCTAAAAATTTCCAAACTTTGATTAGTTGTTTCTCAAAAATCATGGCACCTATAATTTTTTATTTTGAAGGTACAAAATCACATAGGATCCCTCCACAATAACCTCTCATTTTTTCATATCTCTAAGTTTTTCCACCATGGAAATAATATTTTAGATGTTACAAAAAGTGTCAATTGTGTTCAATAAAAAGTTTTTGGGAGGCATTTTTGTGTTCTCAATCTCATGGGGCCAAATGCAAAAATCCAACATATTGGGGTGGGTGGATTACTACCATTAGAGGTCTCATTTCACACCCAAGGATCTTGATCCCTCTAAGATAAATTAGATAGACAAAATTTCTTACTTGAAACACTAGTATCTTCATTAACTAACCCTTGAAGGTCCACATGCACAAGTTAAAGGAGTTTTCTTTTTAGGAGATTTGAGTTCAAAAGGAATAGGTCTAATTTAAGGTTTTTGTAATTGTGGGTCTCTTTGCATGGAATTTTGTAGCTCTTTATAGCAATAAGTGTTATCTTCAAACTTTGATGGGAGGTATCTAAGAGGTTTATGCTCATTCTAACACCTCTGCATTCAATTTCCATCTTGGAAAGGGTATTATGATATCCATATTCACTATTTTCTAGTTTCAACACCTTAAAATGTGGTTACAAGATAGTTTCATGTTTAGATGTACCTTCAATGAGAGAAAAGATGTGTGGAAAATTTATTTTGGTTTGTAGAGATCATTTTCCTTTAACCATGCAAGTGAATGGAAGAGTATGCATGTGAGAAAATGATATTGTAAGGAGGTAGGTCTACCATGCTAAAAAACCTTGCATCATCATCCTTGTCATAAAAGAATGAATATAATCTTCATTTTTCGATATTTTTTTGAGACCTTCTATTGTGCATAAAAGGAATAAATGTTTATGAGCAGTTGTAGAAATTTTACATAATAGTGATGATCCTTGTTAAACCCTCATTAAACTCTTACTTAGATAGTAGCATATGATTCTTATAAAACCCTACATAGGACTATGTCATAATAAACCTTCAATGCATTGTCCTCTATTATATTTCATTGGAAAAGGTTTGAGGGGAAATTATAGAAACAAGCACACATTATTATGAAGTTTATGATAGGAAAGGTATTCCATAGAAGTTATTTAAACCTAAATACATGCTGACAATTCTTTAAAGATGTAATAAAATTTGTAGGTCATAATAGTCAAAATATTTGAATATCACATGCAAAGGGTAGGAAGCATGATAGTCCTCTAAAAAAGGACAGAGATGAAAATGGTAATGGGATACATGTGATAGTTTTAAAATAGGATAATGGGATAGAGTTTTCTAAATATGAATATATAAAATTCCTCAACGGAGAAGTTGCAAGTGTACAAACCAAGGATAGTTAAGTAACATCTAAACAAAGGACTTCATGTAAGAGAGTGATAGTCCCTATAAGAAAGAATTCTATGGTTTCTTTACAACCAAGGAAATTAGAATGTAAATGGGCCTATAGCATGGGGTGGAAGAAATCATATGAACACCTATAGTCCAAGATCAAAAAACAAAAGTTTCATGTGACATTAGGATCATTTCACATAACACAGTGAATGAAATAATATAGAAGAAGGTAAATTTTGACACTCACAAATAATGCATAACCCATGACAGTGGGAATTATGATGGTATGGAAACTGCATTCTTGATTCAACCTCAAAATTGAGAGAATCATTGCAAGAATATAAAAAATAATTTGAGATTGTAAGGAAATAAAAGATAATGTATTCCAAATGATAACAGTCCAATAAGAAGTAAAGCTCCTAAGGGAGAAGTCATAAAGATAGTGAACATAGAACTTGGCATAAGAAGGCCTAAGGAATGGTAGTCTTTTGTGATGATATCCATGGTGATGATAACCCTAATTTTTTTGCATGAATAAGAAATAGTCATGAGTTGTAGACCTTATGAAAACACCAAGCAACACTATCATGGATATTACATGGTTCTATTATTAAACATAAGAGGAATGCTATTATAGAAGGTAGATAATGATGAGTGGTAGACCAAAATTAGGGTAAAGAGTGAAATAGATTTAATATTTAATAACAAAATGTAGTTTGGTTTGAGTGTCAATCCAAGGGAAAAAACTTGCTAAAGATGTCATGGCTATATGCATAAGGTTTGTATGTAGTGATTCAAGCAAGAATCAAATGCACCTAAAACACAAGAAATTTTTAAGTGAAAATCTAATTTAACATTCCTATTTTTCCTTTATGATAGGAATTTCAACAAGAACTATGACAAGAACCACTACAAAATATAGTAGTAGTCTACAACAGTAGCAATTAAAGTACCTTATGTTAATTCCAAAGTACAAGCTTGTAGTTTAAATTATTTTAATCAATGAATCATAACCTTATAGAATATCAATAAATGATTTCACAATCTTACTCAATAATAAATGATGCTCAAATAGTGCATCAATAATCACATTTAATGGCTAATTTAAAATGAAACATTGTAGTGAAAATAAAACACATTATTATAATCATAAAATCTTGGAAATCACCAAATGTCCTAAGAAGTGGGCCCTACCTCCTTAATATTTCGGGTCATGAAATGAAAATATTGGTTACATTGGACTTATCATGCAAAGTGCTACCCAAATCATCAAAGATAATGTAAAGTTCATCTATGATATCCTTGTTCATGCTATTATTACAAAACATATATATAGGTAGAGTCTATAAAAATTGATATCTAAAGTGATATAAAATAGTTTTTTTTGGTCTATGACCAAAAAAACTATAATTTAATGGTTCATGTAAGAAAATGGCTACTAGACACAAATTAAAAAATAGTTTTGTAATAATAGAAGATGAGCATAGTAAATGAGAATATTTTTTATTTTCTCCTCCACACAGCTAGCAAGTGCATCTATTATCACAAATTATACTCCTTGGATATAAAATATTGGGTTGCATGAATGGATGTGATGTTGATGGAACATGCAAAGATCCTATCATGAAATGAATCCATGTGGTTGAAGAATGTAGGTGGAAAGTCTAGCAAAAAGATCACTCTGACAAACATGATAGAAGAAATCATGTGTCCATCTTGAGAAACACGTGTGAATACATGTTGTGAATAGAATGAATGTTCCATGGAGAAAGAGCTCAAGGAAGTCTACCATTGGATAAAATGCTACACAGTCAACATCAAAGAGTGAACTTTAGTCACTATAAGCTAGAGTTAGCCATGTAGAAGGGGAAACTGTGATGGTAAGCACATGCCATACTTTTGTGAAGAATGTGATAGGAAGGTTTTTGTGGAAAAGGTGACAGGAAGTCTACATTCTTCCTTCTTCAATTAGTATGCGGCATGATATATTTTATAAAGATAAAATAATAATGATTATTAGTAAAGACAATCAATAATCTATTTTCATATTTTCATCCCAAAACTATAATAAATACGGTTTATGTATTTAATCATATGCAACATAAAGGTGGTAAAATGGTAGGATATGGTATGGAAATGGAATATGAAAATGGTTTAAATGGTATAGGAAAAGGGCTAAAATATGGTATAAAATGGAACATGAACGTCTTTCATAAATGGGCGTGTGAAAACATTTTAGATGACAATGAATCATTTCCAAATGGCAATGACAAAGTTAATAATAGACAATTGAATTCACAAATGGAAGCACATAGTTGTTATATTATCAAAGGGAAGATCTAAAGCTAACAAAGATAGTAGTTTCATGTGAGAGATTAATATGGGTATAAGATGACTCTAGATAAATTTATTATAGGATTATTGGAGTTAGTGAATAGAAAATTTCTTTTAAATGGTATGACAATCCTTCAAGACATGAGGGGCATGGTCATAACAAAAGATCACAAGTTGATTGCATAGTTATTGGAAAATGATTGGAAGAAATGAAGGACCTATAACTATAGAAGATAATATGTTGAATAAAATTTCAATGGTCTTCACACTAACCTTAGAATTCAATAAGGAAATAACTATGGAGACATGAGGCAGTGTCTGAAGACCTCCTAAAAGTCTAGTGAAAGGATGACAATTCAAGTGGTCAATGATAGTATAAATTCCTTGAAAAATAAAAAGGATAGTCATTTGATATCTTGGCAGTCCCATGAACCAAATGATAGTGCTACAAGGCCATGATATAGTCTTATTTTCAAAGGGAAGGGTTATCATGAAGAGTGGATAGAAGATATCCTTGTACAATGTCCTCATTACAAATCATTTAATACAAAGAATTGAGTTCAAAAGGAAACTCTAAATGTTTTAGTGACACAAAGAATAAACCATGATGGTGACCTTATGCAAGGATAGTAGACAATCAAGGAGTAAAAATGCATGTCAAAGCCTTGTGGTACTTCAATGAACTCAAAAGGATAAAAGGGCATAGGTCACTTGCAAAGGGTTTTATAAAAGATGAGTGGTTGGGACCAGACAAGAAGATATTGGGGTATTATTTTTTCAATCAAGTATAGCCAAGGTGCTTATGGAGGGTATTTTGAATCCATGAGTTAAAGGGAAATGGATAGTCTTCAAGAACTTTAAGGAAAAGGATAGTTTTATGAATAGTTTTAAAATTTAGAAGCTTTTTTATGAAAGGCAAGGTAGTCATAGTTTTGAAATAACAATGTTAAGAACGTAAAGAAGGAGTGACAATTATCATGATAAAGAAGATTTAAGGAATTAAACATGTGTCAAACCACTTAGCCTTGAGGATATCCCACAAACCTAGAAGGAATTTTACTAATTCAAACTCTCATCCACATGCCCTATAAACATGTTTAAGGAAAATTATAAATGATTAATTAAAATTTCTTGCATTAATTGCATGGTAAAAGTGAGCCTTATTTCATTATTCAATTAACCATTTGTAGTTGCATCAGTTCATTATTAATTTATTCAATTAATCATTTATAATGTAAATATGGATAACATTAGTAATAAATATATTTATTAACCAAAAATCCATATAGGAATACAACATTATATGTTGATAAAAGTATAACCTATATATAAGAAATTTGTATAGGCTTACAACAAATTCATATGGACATACAATTTCACATATATGTAATATAAATTATATGTTCAAAAATTCCATATAAGCATACAACAAAGGACACTAATGTATTTTTTCTCTTTATGGGAAGGAAAGATATCATGAGCTACCTTTGACTGTCAAGAGGATGGAGATGCATGTAATGGTGATCTCTTTTGAACTCATTCACTTGTCCTCCTGTCTAACATTGTATGGACCTCCACCTAATACAATAAAAAGTATAGACATTAATATATGTAAATTTAATTATAGAATGGCATAAAACAAAATAATCACTTACTGCATACAAATAATCATTATTTTCATCTACAATAGGGGCATGCATATGATTTGGAGTTATGAAGCCATGTGGAAAAAATCAAGATAAAAATTAAACTACAAATTAATATCATTATATTTTTCAATAATAGATATAGATAAAACAACAAATATTATGTGAAATTTACTAATCTTCCTCATGTCTCTATTAAAATAATCAAACTTCCTACTACTGTAGCAACACCATGATCCATTATCTTATGAATATCAAGAGGAGAATTTGTTTGCATCATCTAGAAATAAAAAAACATTATTCAATTATAAAAAAATGCCTAACATGATTTTACAACACCATTAATGAATAAAAATAGACATGGCTTCAAAATATTATAGAAATCAAATTTAAATCTTGATTATGATGCTCCAAAGTTCTAGATTTCCATGAAGGAAAATAAAAAATGTAATTCACAAGAGAAAAATGGAGCATGTGGTGATTATAGTGAGAGGAGGAATGGTCCTTTTATAGAATTTTGGGGGATAAATTTCATTATTTTGAGTGAAAATAATTTAATTTAGTCTTAGTTATCCTATAATATGTTTTCATCAAATTTTTGGAGATAAGGTATAGAGCAATTATGGGGTGTAGATGTTCAATATCCCAAAGAAGGTGAATTTAGATTGTGAGAAAGAGGAAAAGGAAACAAGATGATATGAGGTGTGAGATATGGAATTAATAATGTGGAAATAAACTGGGCTTGAGAGGAAATAAGAAAGCATTTAAATTTTAGAGAAATCACCTCTAAAATGAAGAAATAGATAGATTAAATGTCATGTAATCAAAATGAAGGGGAAAATACATGAAAAATGGTAAATAGTGACATAGAGAAGATATAAGGACTATGAATGTGTCAAGACATATGGAAAGGAGAAAGAGATAAGGGAAGGAAGCAAAATAGGCTAGAAATGGGAAAAAGAATAGAGTAGACAAAATACTAAAATGAGTGTAAAATAATGATATTAGAATTGTGGGGTATGCAATATATGTTATCACATTTTACTTCACTTTATTGGGATTATGACATTCTTGGGGATATCAAATTGCTAACTTAAAAGTATTCAAAAGAATACAAATAGTTGTATGACCTAATTATTAAATTGTGAAATTGAAAGATAAAAGAAATAATCAACATGAAATCATAGTTAAATATCATAATCAATAAAGAAAAATAGAGTAAACTAAATAAATGAAATTAAAACCTTGCATACACTGAAATAGACAATTAACTCTAGCATAGCTTCATTGTTCTCCTCTATTTCACCCTTAGATAATGGTGTAAGTAGTAACCTTTGCTCTCAAATTTTTAATAATCACAATAGCATAAAAGCGCCTACAAAATATGATTATAATTTCTCTACATGATCTAAGATGAAAAATGAAGGATAAGATGGTTCAATTTATAGATTTTTGGTGACATCAATCAATGGTCAAGATCGGAGGAAAGACTAGAAAAAATCAATGGCAGAGGATTGGTGAGAGGAATTGATTAATTGTTAGTTGACTACATAAAATTAGATAACTGATTGCAGATTCAGTTAAGAGAATTAATTGAGAGGTTAACTGAGACTAACAATTAGTGCACTAAATTTATTGCTTAGTAGACTTGAAGTGAGCAGGAGTGAAGTGGATCTAATTGATGAGTGGATTGATTATCTATTGATTAGTAGACTAAGAATAAGTCTCAATCAATAGGTGAGGTGGAATTTGCATGATTATTTAATAATTAAATAAATTTAATTATTATTTCCATGTGTAAGGTTGAATTTAATAATAAAATAAATGATTTTATTTATTTTGGGTAATGTTTGAGAAATAAATTAAATAACTAAAGCAGTTATTTAACTTAGGAAATGGGAATTAATTAAATAATAAATTATTAAAATTTAGAGAGAAATAGACAATTAATTAAAGGGATACATTGCTATTAGGGGTAGAAAAAAGAAGCAAAATGTATCCCCTCCCCTTCAAGGTCACAAGGGGGTTACCACTAGAAGGAAAAAGGTGGATTGTGGCTCTGAACATCGGGGTCAAGGGAGTGAAAAAAAGATATTGTGGAAGGGTTCTAGAAGAGCCTTTTTTATTTGTGCTTTAAGAGCACTCCCTCCTCTTACAAATGAGGATCATCTCCTAGAACATTAGGGGGTTAAATAATGTGCATAAACATGACCTCCTAAAGAACTTAATCTAAGATCATAAACCAGATATTTTGTTGATTCAAGAATCTAAAATGCAAGTTGATAAGTTGCAATCTTTGAAGAACTATTTTTTTAAGGATTGTGGCTTTCATGGGGTTAGCTCGGAGGGTGCCTTAGGTATGTTAGCTAAATTTTGGAATTCTAAAATTGTGAAAGGAATCCCAGTTGTGGATGACTTCAATCATGTGGATACCAAATTTTTTCATCTTCACGACAATACTTCCTAGGTTATTTCTAATATCTATGCCCCTAATTTGAAGAGGGATAGGAAGAGGCTTTAGGATAAGCTTGGTTCCTTGTGTTCTACTTTTTTGGATTCCCCTTGGCTAGTCATGGGAGACTTCAACACTCTCATTTTTGATGATGAGATGTTGGGTGGCTCTTAGGTTCACCCTAATAGTCACCTAGACTTGAGAATGTTTATAGATGATAATGCTCTCGTTGATTTAGATCTAATGGGGTCCAAGTTCACCTGGTCAAATAGAAGAGTTGGTATCAATAATATTCAAGTCAGATTGGATCAAGCTTTGGCTTTGACTTCGTGGTTTGTTAATTTTGCTTGTTCTCTTTCTTGAATCACAAGGTGTGGTTCAGACCACTTCCCTATCTCTCTCGTGGCTGATAAGGTTGGTGGAAGGAAACACTTTCCTTTTTGGCTTGAAGCTATGTGGTTGAGGGACTCCAGGTTCATGGATTGTCTTATAAATTGGTGGCAAGTGAACATCAATGGTATTGTAATGTATAAAGTTGCTAAAAAGCTAGCTTTTGTGAAATGAAACCTTAAAAAATGGAATAAGGATTGCTTTGGGCACATATTTGATAATAAGAATTCTCTCATCCAACGTTTGGACTTGGTTCAAGGAGAAATATACTCTAAAGGTTTATCGGAGGAGCTTTAGCTACAGGAAGACTCTCTTTTGGCTCAAATCCATGACATTGCTTCTAAAGAAGAGGACATTTGGAGGCAGCGTTCTCGAGCTGTTTGGCTCAATTCTAGGGATCAAACCTCTAATATTTTCATCTTACTGCCCTAAGACACAAATCATCTAATAGGATTTCTTCCATAATGGCTGATGGGGTGCTACTGACTAATGATGAGGCTATTAGGGTGTTGTTATTGGTTTTTTAGAGCATCTTCTTAGGGATGATTTGATTTGGGATCATAATAGTGTGGATTATTCACTAGAGGTCATCCCTTGGTTAGTTCTGAAAGACTTAAATAAGGATCTGGTTGTGATTCCTTCCTTGGTTGAGATCAAGGATGCGATGTTTTCCTTTGAAGGTAACAAGGCCCCTAGGCCTAATGGTTTCCCCTTTCTGTTCTTTCAATCTTGTTGGGATATTGTGGCTTCAAATTTTATCAATGCAACTAAGGATTTTTTTTGGCTCTAGAAGATTGCTTAAAGAATTGAATGCTACTTTCATTGTTTTGATTCCCAAATTTGTTGATGCTAATGGTTTCGAGGACTTTAGACCAATCAGTCTTTGTAATTATATTTACAATATTTTCTCCAAATTTTTGGCTACTAGGCTCTAGAGAATACTTCCTGATCTTATTTCCAAGCATTGAAGTGGTTTTGTTAGGGGTCATAAAATTTTGGATTCTATCATCACTGTCCATGAGGTGGCCCACTCTTTGGAATCTAATAAAAATTTGGGTTTTTTCCTTAAGTTGGATCTTCTCAAGGCTTTTGACCAAGTTAACTAGAAGTTCTTGTTATTGGTTCTGGCTCATTTTGGATTTTGTTAGAAGTTCTTACAGCTTGTTGAGCAGCTTATCTCAACTCGTTATTTTGATGTTCTTGTTAATGGCTCCCCTTCTCCCTTCTTCTAGAGTTTTTGTGGAATCAAGAAAGGGGACCCTATTTCCCCTCTGTTATTCATATTAATGGAGGAGGTGTTGGGAAGGAATATTTAGAAGGTGTTATTGGTTGGTTCTTTGAGGGGTTTAATCCCTTCTTCCAAATGTGAGCTTATCACTCATCAACAGTTTTTTATGACACTATTATGATGGGTGAATCCTTAGTTCATGAAATCATGGCTATCAAGTTGGTGATTGAGGGGTA
The DNA here is from genome assembly GCA_007258455.2 of Sequoia sempervirens. Taxonomy (NCBI): domain Eukaryota; kingdom Viridiplantae; phylum Streptophyta; class Pinopsida; order Cupressales; family Cupressaceae; genus Sequoia; species Sequoia sempervirens. The sequence goes on from VDFB02331316.1 coordinate 18,568, forward strand.
TGAGAAGGCTTCTGGTTAGTGTGTTTCCCTAAGAGTCAGCTATTTTTTCTCAACACCCCGGATTTCCTCCAATTAAAGTTAGCAAGTATTTTATCTTGTAACCGTGGTGACTTTCCATTGACTTACTTGGGGCTCCCCTTGTGTGTGTCTAATATTCTAGACTCTTTTTGGCTCAAACTCTTGGATAAGTTTAATAGGATGCTGGTAGGATGGAAGGGAGTTCTCCTTAGTCTGGTTAGGAAAGTGTAGCTTATCTCATCTACTCTATAGAATCTTTCTCTGAATGCTTTAAGTCTATTCAGGATTCCAATGAAATTTGAAGAGAAAATGGAGCAGATTATGAGAAGTTTTTTGTGGTCAGGTGTGGAAGACAAAGATAGAATTCCTCTTGTTGCATGGGACCTTGTTTGCAATCCAAAGAAGTGGGGTGGGATAGGTCTTAGAAACATCAGGTCTTTCAATAAGGCCCTACTTTCGAAGAAAATTTGGAGATTCCTCAATGAGGAGGCGGGTTGGCCCTCTCTGGTCAAGAATAAATATTTAACTAGTGTGGGGAGAATTTGGTACTTTCTACATGTTGATGCTATCCCCTTAGGGTCCTTCTAGAAGATTATTATCCCCTGCAGGGACCTAATTGCTAAAGGTGTTAAGTGGCTATTGGGTGATGGTACCAGGATTCTATTTTGGGAGGATGTGTGGTGTGATGGTGAGTTTTTGGTGAATTTTCCATGGGATCCTCCTATTGTGGCCATTTGAAAACATAATTTTGGTTATATGGTGGCTGATTATATCCAAAATGGTGTGTGGAAGGAGTTTTAGAATTGGGATCCTTTGTTGCTTGTTCTCTAGAATTTCCTCGCTAATATCTGGGTTCCTCAATTCTTGAAGCCTGTCCATGTGATTTGGGCCCCTCGTGCTAATGGGTGTTTCTCTATTGCCTCAGCCTTGGTCAACTCTTTAGAGAAACTTGACCTTTGTCCCTTTTGGGTGAAGTTGTGGAATAAAATTTCAATCCCTAAGGTGAATATTTTTTTAGCTTTTAATGAAAAGCAAAGTGTTGACTTAGGATAATCTTTGTAGAAGGGGTTTTACCTTGTCTAATAGGTGTGTGCTTTTTGAGTGCAATGCAAAGAGTGTTTTTCATGTACTCCTTGGGTGTAATTTCTCCTTTCTCATCTGGAGTAAGTTCCTACATCTATGGAATTTGGACAAGATTTTCCTAGGCTCTCTCAACAGATTTGTTGATCAATGGAAGTGTCCATCTTCTTCTCTCATTCTTCGAAGGCTTTGGGAACTCATGGCCCCACACATTGCTTGCGATGTTTGGAAGGAAAGAAAAAATATAAATTTTCATGACTCTAAACTTAAATTGGAAAGTTTCTTTATCAAAATTTGAAGGGCCATTTTGGAAAATTTCTCTCTCTAGCACTAAGACTCTTCTCGGTATGCTACGTCCTCTTATTTGGTTGGCTATGATTTATTGTTTACCGCTAATTGGAAGATATTTTCTCTACCTTTATACTAGCATTAGTGCTATATTGACTACTAAGTGGAAGCCCCCACCCCCAAGGCATGTCAAAATTAAGGGGTAGCCAAGGGCATCCCTAGGCTTGCAGGTTGTGGGGGGTGTTGAGGAATGAAGATAGTAGGTTCTTGGGTGTGGTGGAACTCCCATTGGGAAACTAGACCAATCACCATGCGGAAGTTGAAGTTGTGTTCATCAGTATCAAGTATCTGTTGGACAAGGGCTACTCCAAGCTATGGGTCAAGGGATATTCCCTCAATATTGTTAACTTCCTACTTGGCATTTAGAAGCCAAGTTGGAAAAGAAAACAATTGATCATTAATTCTATAATGATGCTAAGATCTTTTGAAGAAATATGTGTCACACATATCTATAGGGAAGGCAACCCCCTGGTGGATTTCTTTGCAATGAGGCTATCAGACTTCATAATTTTAAGGCATGGGAGGAGCACTCTCTCCTTCCTGTGGAATCCAAGATTTTATTACGAAATGATGGCTAATGTTGAACTTGTGATGTGGGATGATCAAGCTATTAGTGCTCGTCCTATTATCGCATGCTTTGTGGGTTGTTCTTCACCTATTTTTATTTGGCATTTATATCTCAGTTGGGGTATCAATTAATGGTGATAATGGATATGGGGGGTGATAGGAGTAGGATCAAACCTTTTTCCTATGAGAAATGGAGGAATAAGCACAAAATATGGAGAATTTTAAAGCATGGGAATTTTACGCCCTATCTAGAAAGGCTCCACGACCATGACCCTAATGCCTCTGCATGGGTTTTTCACTATTGGAATGATAGAAGGTTATAGGTTAAGGGTATGGAGTTTGTGACCAATGAGGACCTTATTGCCTCCATTACTGGGCTACAAACAAATGGCCATAAATTTTTCAAGGAAAGAAAGAGCAATGATGACGCCATGGACTAGTTCTTCAAAGACAATGAATGGAAGAAGTTGATAAAGATACCCTCATGGGGGTATGAACAGACTTCTCTAAAGTGTATTTGGATAATGTGGTGGAGGTCATTATGCGGTATGTTACCCTAGATGGTTGATATACTGCTATTTTAGGATACCACTTTACCTTGCTTAATCATTTTTGACATGGGTTGCATGTCTAGTTTCCTTTCTTTTTTCTATCATCTTTGGAAGTGTCAATCTATGCATATTTGAAGAATAGAAGGGCTTGTGTTCTTCATGAGGGACTCATACTATTCATGTAACGCCCCGTCGTGCGAACCCCAAAGGACAATAAAACAATAATTACTGCACAATTTTTTTTTTTTTAAGTTAACATAACATACATGTAATACACATTAAGTCATGACGTGAATTTCATTTAAGTAAATTCACTAACACATACATCCCTTGGGGTACACGAGGAGACATTACGAACTTAAATCCATACGACAGCAGTAAAGAATAAAATCTAAAGATATAATCCATAAAAAAGTAAACATTAACAAATGTAGGACATACACGAAAATTCATTGATAAGAAACCATTTGTGTACATAAATACAACATATGCATGATTAACTTAACACATTGATTAACAACTGCCATAGCCATTATCCACACTGAGTTTAACATTACATAACAATACAATGCTCTAGAGGTACAATGATACAAAAGTGTTTCCAAACATAAATGGAAACCATACATAAGATAACATGATACAAATAAACAGATGAATACAAAGTATCATAATTGGCTCCAAGATAGATACAACTCTGGAGTCGCCACAATAGCATCAATCCGCACCTCTTGATCCTCGACTGGGGACCCAATGGGGTGCTTAGCACGTTCCACCCGACCACATGGGTCCTAAGACCCACCCCCCATGCTAAGGAGCTGATAAGAAAGAGTCCTCAACCAAGAACATCCAAACACGGAACCACAAGACTCAACAACATACAAAAGCATTGTAAAACTCAAGGATTACAATGACATAGTCAACAACATCCAAGAGTCATCAAAATAACTGCAAATCATAAATCTCATCACATACATCAAAGCAATGACCAGTAAACAAGTAACCAAAGGATGATCATGAAACACTTCCAAATCAAACTAAAATAACAAACATAATACAATTCCAAATTGTAATTAAACAATACAATAACATCATATCACAGTACCATAAGAGTACGAGGTCATAAATATCAATGAGATCATACAAGACCACAAAGTACACCAAAGATGAATTAAGACAATAATCATAAATCAATTTAAATCCATTAAACAACAATCCAAACCAACTCCAATAACCTACTTCCAGAGGAACACAAGAAAATAAAACACATGGGCAACTAGGGGAGAGTGTAATCACATAGTCCTGCATGGGTTGTCCTGTGCTCTTCCTCCCAACTGGAGGCGGCGGTCCCATCTATGGCTGTCCTGTGCCCTTCCTCCCAACTGGAGGTGCCGGTCCATAGGGTGACTCATGCGGAGCCGTAAACCTCTCGTGAAGACGAGGTCACAACCTTGCCAACCATGGCCTTCTCAGCCTTCCATTAGTCTGCGGAAGCACTAATGAAGACAAGGCATCCATTTTTTTAAATCCTGTGCCCTTCCCCTTAAATGGGGTGCCGGCCCCCACGAGGAGCCACTCTCCCTAGAGACCCAACAACATCAAACCAAAAACAATCAAGGGTTGTACCATCATAATTTGAACAAAGAATCACAACATAAAAGCGTGCGAGGCATTACCCATCTCGCTAACAAGTAGAAAATTAGAGTCTCACAAAGTTTCGTACAACCCTTTCAAAATAATGATACCAATATCTTATCATGTCAAGAGCACAAACAAATGAGGAACATTGACCAACAATAAAATCAAACCTCTGGAAAAACCTCAAAAAGTCCTCATCAAAGAACTGACAACAATAATTGCAAGGCCACAAGAACTATTTTCAATTCAAAAATAATGAGTGAATACATTAAAGTAAGATCAACAACTCCATCTAGACTACATAATTCAACTTCGATACGAAATAAATCGAAATTTCAAAAAGATCAACTATCCACAACAAAACACGAGTTTCCCATTATATTGCAACCCAAATTAAATACAAGGGATTCCATGAATCAAAATTAGTCTCCAAAAGCATTCACACCGACACGAAACCATCAGAAACTATTCCTGCAACAAAAAAAAGTAAAAGCATGCAACCAGGCATCTAAGGGAGACCTCAATCTCCTCCTCACAAGATACCCATACTGTTGGTAAACAAAAGACCTTGACAAAATCAACAAACATGACAACAATGTAGTTTAATGTTTCACTAAAGTAATAAAAGTGGGAAGACTGCATTCAATAAGAAACATAAACTTATCACAACCAAACATTGCTTTAGGATCCAAAATACTCCACCACAAAATCAATTAATAAGACCCCCACAACTCTAAACAAACCAAGAATTCACCATGTAAGCTTAAACGAATATCAACACAATTAAACTTAAAGAAGATCCCCAACTCATGTCAACTCAAGAAAAGTCATAATGAAAGGATATATGTCAAATTACTCAATGAAATTACTTCTGAAGCCAAGTGATTCCCAACAAGGACACCACAAATCAAATTACCCCTAAATGAACAATGACCACTCAAATACGATTTATCCATTCATTTAATAAGAAGAATTAATTTAAAATAAATAAAGGAACTCTATAATCACATATCGTAATTATCTCAAGGCACATTTTTACATTTCACAATATTCCTTATCATTAATCTCATAATTAAATTAAAAGATTATTTCCTTCGAATAATAATAACATTTGAGACAATCTTAATACAATTTCCTAGTTATTTAGCCTACACACTAATCTTACCATACTACTCTAAAGGTTATAAAATAACAATATTCACCTACAAATTAACAAAGGATAATCCATAATAATTGTGGTAATAATAATATCCTAAATTTCTTAATCTTCTTAGACAAATTTGCTAATCATTTAATAACGGAAATAACCTTCACTCAATTCTCAGTGTCAAGGGAACTTAACTTTGTTTATCTTTATTTAAGTAACCATTTTCAACCTAAATATAGTCTTATTTACTTTATTAGTCCCATACATTCATAAGTATATACATTAACAATTATTAACTCCAAAATTGCTTCCCTATTCCTTAATTCACTTATCTTCAAAACCAGTCATAGACACAAATAATCCTTATTTTAGTTTCTTAACTCAACATTTATTAATTACAACTTTTACAAGAAATAATTTCCATAAATCAAATTTTAAAGCACTAGACCCCTTTTAATATTTGATTGGAGCATTTTCCAACAGCTACTCATGCATTTATTTTGAATCAATCAACAAAATATTTTAAAAATTACATTTAACTAATCTTAAACACATATTTAATTACCTAAACTTCATCATACAACAAATGAACAAATAATATTAATTCCACGATTAACATCTATTAATGAACACAATATATGTGCAATTTATTGTTTACTCAAAGGATCAGATATAACCAAACTAAGGCAACTTTATTCAGGGGAATGTGATCCTTCTTTGGTGTAAACGACCTTGAAAATCAACTAACATTGTAACTATTTAATATAAGACATTCTTATAATATTCTGTGTAAACCCTATAGGACAGTTTGAGCCATGTTATCATTTAAATCTATACACCCTACCCGGATCAAGTGTGCCACACAGGTTATCACTGGAACCAGAGAGATTATTTGATTTACTACACCTTTGCTAGTCTAAAAGAGTTGCAGCTGTGACGGGTTGCCAAAGGTTTCAGGGAGACTATTTAATCTCAGCTCTAAATGCTGCCACAGTAATAGGTTGCCAAGTATATTAGAAAGTGACTATTGGAATTTGGAATATCGCCATCTACTTGCATTATTCTCAAATCCAAAATGTTGTCCACCAGACAGAAGGGAAGGAGAAATGTGAGGTGCAAATACGTGGCTTGAGAGGAGGAGAAATAATGAACAACTTTTTTTGTTTTGAACTAGATGCATTTCTGTTTGGTGGCGAGTGCTAGAGACGCGCCAGTTTGGAAGATAAACTTCACCACGATCAATGGGAAGCTCTTTGTTATGTTAGTAAAAGACAATATTTTATTTTCAAGCGCTGCAACTGTGCTAGATTGTCAGAGGAATCAAGCAGGTTATCAAAACCTTTAAAATTTTCTATTATTGTTCAAGAGCCGTAGCTGAGACAGGTTGACAATAAAAATAGAGAGATTATTTTTGAGCTAGCTTGGTAATGCATTTGAAGAAAGATTATAAAAGTTTAAGATACAAGGCCAAAACTAAACTTAATCTAAATGTAACGATCTCGGCTTTCTAATTTAGATAGTAATCACAGACCTAGATTACGACTCTACACATTGGAATCATGACTTGAAGCCATTGATCTCAGACATTTAACAGTGGAAGCTGCCGAATCTAATCAGGAAAGACTATGATTGAGACACTGTGACCAACAAGACTAAAATATAAATCAAACAAGGAGATTAGAAAGAAAGAACAGACTCGAAAACTTAAAAGTCCGTGATCAAAATGTTACTATTTCCAAACAATGCTCCTATCAGTGACAGATTTGTAAAATGTACATATACCTGAAGGGAACGATTCTTGCAGACATACCTTGATCATTTCTCCTTTGATCACCAATCATAATGGAAGCGAGCTGCAAGGGTGTTGAGTTCTTTAATCCCATCTGGAACTTCATTGATTTTGGAAATTGAAACTTCTTGAAATCCTCGCCCCGTTGCCAATACTGAGCTTTAACTCTGTTGACGAGTATATGGTGTGTCCCTTGCAGTCGTTGAGGCCTCGATACTGGGCATGCTTGGCCCTTTTCTCACATTCAATCTTTACAAGATTGTATACTCCTCCCTTTTCTCTTCCTTACTTCTCCACAGGTATTTCGTGATACTCTTAATCCTCTCTCTTTTTTTTTTGATCTGTAAATTCTGTTTTTCTTTCCTTCACTTCCCCCCTTCCTAATCCCCTAACAGTTGTCTCTTTTCGTCGAAATTGATGAGTTTCAATGATTGAAATCTCTCCTGGAAGGTGATGAGACAAAGGAAGATAAAGCGTATACCATCTTTTCCAGCTTCTCTTTCCTTTTACTCTTCCCAAAATCTTATCACGATGCTTTATTATTATTTATTTATTTAGCAATAAACGATTCTTTTTCCATTTTTCAACTGATTTCCTTGCTTTTATCTTCAGTTCAAAATCTTATCTTGCCATTTATTTAATTTTAAAAGAAAAAACATATTACCTTCGATATTTTAATGAGTTAACTCTAGCACAATATTATTCATCTTTTCTATTTTTGATTAGAGTCTAATTTATCTTTAGTTAGTAACACGCTATCTACTTTCCGCCCAAACAATTAAAATCTATTGGCAATAATATTTACCCTTCATGACATTGGGATAATTATCTTTGAACAACTAATGATTTATTAATTATTATCGAATATCATTAAAAGAATACTTTTTTCAAAACAATTAGTTTATTTATTTATTAATAACTCTTTACTTAATATTTTATAAAACTAAATTATTTAATTTTCATCTGAATTTCTAGTTTTATTTACTCAATGCTATTTTAATTAATTGAGTACACAATTCCATCAAATATTATGTTAACTGCATAAACTAATCACACACAAAACAACAATAACGCAATTAAACACTTACACAAAATCCGGAAAGGTCACAACTGAGGGGCACTACAGTTCATTATGGAGCATGTAAGAGCCCATACTCCTACCAAGTTGGTCAAAGGAAAGGAGAAGGCCATAAGTGAGGATTCTTTTTTGACTAGCTCGAAGACTAGTGATGATGGTGAAGTTGAATGGAATGAGGAGGAGGGTGGTTCATTGTCTCCTGTGGTGGCCCCTTCTAAAAGAAGAAAGAAGGGGAATTTAAAAAGGAAGGGTGTGACCAAGAAGCTCATTTTGCAGGAATTGGGTTCCCATGGGTCCCCTTTTGCTAGCAATGACACTGATATTATCTTTGTGGCTCCCATTCTAAGGAGAAAAATGAGCTTCATGGCCAGGATTTTGGTGTGACTGGTCGCAAGGAGAAGGTCCTGCCTAATGAATCAAGGGATAAGGAGGCCAAGGAAATTCCGTGAAGGTCCTCTAGACAAATTGCAAAGTTGAAAAAGTAGGTTATGAAAGGTAGTTTGAAGGGTAACAAGGCTCTGGATTAGAAGGGTGTGGAGGAAAATGTTGTTAAAATAAATGTTCCCATGTTCGACAGTCATCTAGTGTGGAGGTGTCGGTTAAGAGGTTGATGCATGAGGAAGAGGGGGTGAATCTGAACCTTGGAAAGCCTGAGTCATTGAAGGTTAATCCTCTCTATAAGGAGTTCTCATATTTGAATGATGACAATAATACCATGTTTGAGCTTCTGGATATGGCTTGTTTGGGGGACATGCATTTTTATGCTTGCCAAGTGGGTGATGTAGGAATTTAATTAGGTAAATATTAAGATTAGGGGTTTGAAAGAGAATATGTTAAACTAGTTGAAGGGTTCTTCTTTGGACATTCTGATTGAGAGTTTCGTTGATTTAGAGTGCTCATTTACTGACTTCAAGACCCTTTGTGAGAATCGCCTTAGCGAAATGGAGGAAAAGATTAATGAAACAAATGAAGACATCAGGAAATTATTACTGCTTAGTCACATATTGATCAAGAATAGTGTGGAATCCCTGAAGGTCTTATTTGGGAAGATTAGTCAGCTCGAGGAGGATCAGTTATACTTTATGAAGATGGTGGAGAAAGACCAGTCTTCTAAGGGTAAGGGGAAGAAGATCGACAAAGATAAGGCAAAAGGCCCATGTACCAAAACTAGAGGAAACCTTAGGAAGACCTTTGAGGAGGAAAAGAAAGTGTAGACACTAAAAAATGTCCTAAGCATACTAATACCATTTTTCCATTGTCTAGGGTCATATTTCTACTATCAATTAAATAATTCTTAATTATTTAATTAATTTATTTCTCCATTAATCTTGATTAATTAAATAAATTATATTTATTTAATTATGACACAAATGTCCTCTTTCTTCTATAATTAAATAAAATTTATTTATTTAATTATTTCCACTCTTCTACTATAATTAAATAATTATATTAATTATTTAATTATTCACTATTATCTTTTTTGTCACAAATTAATTAAATCTTATTTAATTAAATAACTTATTTTCCTCTAAATTTTTGAATTAAATTTCTATTTAATCAAAAAGTGAACTCACTTTTTTCCTCTTGCAATGAGATAATGTTTCTATTATTTTAAAATGTAATTTCCCTCTTTGAACTACGTGATTTTGTTGAAAAAACAGTTAATTTCCTCTTTATCCTTCACTTCTAATCTTATCTTATCGTGTCTCGATCAACCTCCACCATTGATTAAATTATCTTTAATTTCTTCATAATTCTCCATCCTTTTCCATTTTTAGTCTTCATAATTAAATAATTTTAATTATTTAATTATTTCGTAAGGTCATATGTCCTCTGTTAATTAAATAATTTTTTTTTTTTGGCAAAATGCTAAAATTCAATATATATTAATATATAATAAAAGTTACAAAATAAGCTTTACAATGGTTCTTGACAACCAAGATTGTTTTCATGTTTAATTGTTGCAATTAAAATTACACCCGATCGGCTGATCCTCGATGTTTTTAGCATCAAAGTCTTTATTTCATAAAAAGGGCCCCATCCTTTGTATTATCAGAAAGTCACCTTAGTTGGAGTTTTAGCCTATAATATCTTGTGGGATCCAAACCTAATTTTAACCTAATTCCCCAATGACCTGATAGTCCAACCTCCAATACTAGTCAGTCATTTGGAGTTCATCAAAGGGGGTCCTCACAAGCCCATAATATCGGCCAACATTGACAAATCCTTAGAGACATAGGCTTAGATGTCGATATCGATGACCTCACAAAGGCATAACAGGCAATAAGACCTATCGGGTCTGGCACCATATGAACAATATGTTGTGTACACCCGATGTGTCGATATCATCAACCTCACAAAGGCATATCGAGCGATAGGACCTATCGGGTCCAATGCCAAATGAACAATATGTTGCGTACACCTGATGTGTTGACTACCAAAAGCCTGATACTCCATGTAGCAAGGATAAAAAGTAGCTACCAAAAGAGCTGCCTATGGAAAATATGCATGAGGGACTAGAGGAACAAAGGAGCCAACAACCAAAAGCCTGATATGTTGTGTACACCTGATGTGTCGAAAACCAAAAGCCTGATACTCCATATAGCAAGGATCTGAAGTAGCCACCAAAGGAGCCACCTGATATCATGCTTTTGCTTTCTAATCTTAGAGTATATTTTCCAACCTTTGATACTAGTCAGTCCTTTAGAGTCCGTCAAAGGGGGTCCTCACAAGCCCATAATATCGGCCAACATTGAAAAATCCTTAGAGATGTAGGCTTAGATGCCAATATCGCCGACCTCACAAAAGCATGTTGAGTGATAGAACCTATCAAGTTCGGTGCCATATGAACAATATGTTGTGTACACCTGATGTGTCGATATTGCCGACCTCACAAGGGCTTATTAGGTGATAGGATCTATCAGGTCTGGTATGAAATGAACAATATATTGTGTACACCCAATGTGTCGACAACCAAAAGCCTAATACTCCATATAGCAAGGATAAAAATTAGCTACCAAAGGAGCCGCCTATGGAAAATATGCATGAGGGACTGGAGGAACAAAGGATCCAACAACCAAAATCCTGATATGTTGTGTACACTTGATGTGTCAACAACCAAAAGCTCGATACTCCATATAGCAAGGATCTGAAGTAGCCAACAAAGGAGCTGCCTAATATTATGCTTGTTCTTTCCAATCTCAGAGTATATTTTCTAAGCTTTCTCAATCTATAATTTCTTGCAAATCAGGAAAATATTTTAGATCATCATTATTTTCCATTATTGTTACCTCTATTTTTTGAAACCTCATATTTGCTAAATAATCTGCAAGCTTGTTCCCCTCATGATATGTATGTGAGATTTGGAATAGTTCAAAATCATCCATTAATTCCCACACCTTTTCTAAAATATACCTTAGATTCTAGTTATGTTATTTCCTTTCCTTACACATGTTTACAATTAAAAATGAATCTCCTTCAGTGTGAATCTTATTGATTTGAAATTACCTTGCTAACTGCAAACCATAAAGAATGGCAAGTGACTTCGCCATATTATTTGTACCCTGAGGAATATGAATTGATCTAGATTCTTTCAATTTACCCCAAGAATCTCTAATGCAAAAACCTACCCCTGAAGAGCCCATATTACCTCTAGATGCACCATCAAAATTAAGATTGAAAAAACCTATCGGTAGCAAGTGCCATTTGATTAGGCTTCTATTCACCTTCAATTTGCAAGGAAGTTTCATAATCCCTTTAAAAGGAAGAATAATACATTGCCAACCCTTAAGTATGCTTTGATCCCATGAGGTAAACTAAGAACTAACATTCTTTTGATCATGTACATATGTATTAACCACTTTTGCAACTAATTTTTCAATTGTTGCATGGACAAAGTGATTTGGTGCTGAAAATTTTCTAAATATGCATTTATTTCATTCCCACCAAATGAACATTATGATAGTAGCTGGAATTAGATGCCAAATACATGCAAAAAATGAAGTCTTATATAGCACTGTCCATGAAGAAAAGAGATCCCATACTGGGTTTGGCAATGGAGTATGAAAACTCATCTTTTGCATGATAAATTCCTAGCAACTTTGGGTGAATGAACATTATAGAAATAGATGATCAAGATTTTCCAAACACTTACCACACAAAACATAATTAAACAAGTCTGTTATACCCAATTTTACCAGATGATCACTTGTGAATACTCTTTTCCTCAGCACAAGCCATGCAAAACTCCCTGCCTTTGGTAACACCATATTACTCCAACAAAATGAATATGCTCTTTGAGACTACAAATGGTTATCCTTGTTAAGGACTTCCTTGTAACCTTGTTTGACTGAGTAATTGCCATCTTTTGAGGGAGCCCAAATAATATGATCCACTTTTGTTGATAAGATGACTATTCTTGCTGCCAAAACTTGATGAAGACAACTCTTTTGTTCATTAGATAACTGGGAGTTTGAAAAAACGTTCCATATTACTTTTCCTGAAGAGATCTCTACTGCACATACATAATTAATTAATTTGGAACCCCATAAAGAAGATAGAATTGGAATGACTGCTTGAAGGTCTTGACAGTTTCTCAATGGTGGATGGCCATTCCAAGAGTCATCCCAAAAATTCACTACTTCCCCATTATTGACCTCCCAAGAAACATAATTTGTGATTACTTTTCTACAAGATAACATAAACTTCCACATAGCAGATCTTGCATGTGGGTTAAAGACTATGATAATTCTTGAAGGTTCTTGATTAACGAGATACTTTTCTTGCATGAGTGTGCACCATTTGAAATCAGGCTTAGTATACATCTGCCAAAACAATTTCCCTCCAAAGGCTATATCACGCTTTGAGATATCATGCAGACCTATTCCACCTTTGTATTTCTCTAATGACATAGAATCCAAAGAGATCAAAGGAATTTTTTTAACATCATTCATGTTTCCTTTCCATAAAAATCCCCTAATCACTTTCTCTATTTGATCAATTACTAATCTAGGTGCCTTGAGGACTAAGATAAAATAATTGGGGATTGCTGACAATACAAATTTTATTAAAAGAATCTACCCTGATAAAGACAACCAATGGGCTTTCCAAGCACATACTTTCAGCTTAATTCTTTCAATAACATTAGCCCAAAAGGATGGTTTATTAGCACCCATAAAGAAAGGAATACCCAAATACTTACAAGGTAAACTTGCCTCTTGAAAACCTAGCACTTGAATAATCTTTCCTTTTAAAGCTACTTTAGAGTTGAAGACATATACTTTTGATTTTTGAGCATTTATCTTTTGTCCTGACAACTCAAAGTATCTATCTAGAATACTTTTTATTTTCTTGGCTTCATTAACATTCACCCTTCCATACAATAAAGTATCATCTGCAAAAATTTTGTGTGTAACTAACAAACTAGTTTGTGGAATATGTATACCTTGCCATAAACCCTAATTGTGCTTCTCTTTTATAGCCCTACTCAGAGCTTTAGCCCTAATTATAAAAAGAAAAGGTGAAAGAGGATCACCTTGTCTTACACCTTGTGTGCCTCTAAAAAAACCTGAAGGAGAACCATTAAATTATTTAATTAATTCATTTCTATCTTTATTCCCCTTTGATTAATTAAATACATTTTTTATTTAATTATAATTATGTTTTAAGTTTTCTTCTTTAATTAAATAAATGTTATTTATTTAATTTGGTCCAGTATCTTGAATTTTGAATTAAATCATTATTTAATTCAAAATGAATTTTCCTTTATCACAATTCTCTCTAATTAAATAATATCTTTATTATTTAATTAGTCATTTTCCACTTAAATGAAATAATATTTGATTTTCTTTAACATATTGCTTTTTTTGTGTCAATCTTATTGTCCACATCCAGTCCTTATCTATCCATGTCTCGATTAACTTCCATCATTGATTAAATTATCTTTAATTTAATCTCGACCGTTCATCTTTTCTAATTTAGCCCTAACCCTATCTCATGCCTCGTCTTTTTAATCTTGACCATTGATTAACTGTCTCTCGATCTCAACCTTTCATTTGAAATTGTCTTTCCTATAGAAGGGTTGTATCGTTGTCATTTCATCAATCTTGGAAGCCTTAGAAATATTAGACATATTTTGCTATTTTTCCATCTTGCTTAGTACATCCATAGCCATTTCAAAATCTTCAATATTTTGATATTGTTATTGTCTTTAGGCCATATTTGCATGCTTAAGTAAAATCTGAGGGCAAGTATTATACTACAGTAAAATGGAGAAGTGTAATGAAGGTGATTCATGGAATGCATGAGGGTTTGGTAAAATATTTTGTTTATTTATGCTTTATATTCCATTGTGCTTCATTATTAGCTATGGTTTAGTGTGTTTACACTTTGTATTGCTAACTTGGATTTTTCCCTCTCTACATTTGGTGAACCTGATGTGAAGGAAAAGAATACTATAGATTTTGTATGATTTATTTTGTTTTGCAAGTTTTAGGTATGGTTCAATGCAATCACCAAGCCAGAGTGATGCAACCACCAGTAGAATGACACAATTGCTTTACATTAGGGAATATTTATATTTTCTTGAAAATTGAGTTATTACTGTTGAATCTAGGTTATTTAGCTTTCTGGTTTATGAATCTAATCTTAGGGTCATTTTATAAGCATCATTAGATCACTTGTTTTTGGTATATTTTGGGCTATTTTGTAGGTTAGGGTTCGTGCACCACAACTGGCTATCTTTCGTCGCATTTGTCATTCTCATTCACCGCAACCATCAGAAATTTGAACCTCATTTGTTGTCATGAACCGCAATTGACATCTTGTGAGCTGCGATCAATTTTCTTGGGACACATTTGATCTCTCCCATGAACCACATCCACCATTTTGTGGCACAACTACCTGTTGAGGGTTTTTTTTTAATTTTTGCTATTTTTTTTAGTTTTCTACATTTCTGGTTTAGTAGGCTAGGGTTTTCTGGTTACTGATATTCTATTGGCAATGTGTGGCAAGATGAGGAGTATTATGTAATTTTTTTATTTTGCGGGTCGTTTGTCCAAGGTTCAAAACTAAAACGCTCATTTGACGAAGACTTAAATATGAAATTACTAATGAAATCTGATGCAAGACATTCGTCGAAGACTTGGTTTTGAAACTAATTGTCTGTATAGCTTAGAGCACATTTCATTTGGTTCCTAAAATGAACAACTACTTGTTGTGTTTGGTGCTTTTGCACACTTCTATTTAGATTAGATCCCAATTTAATAACAAAAGTATCATCTCCCCTTGCGCACTTGTTTGATCTTGGGTGCAAGAGAAATTTTTATTATCTTTAGAGGTCCTACCTTGGCGGGAAAAAGTACTCACCCCAAGGGAATGACCCAAGCGGTAATGAGCTAAAGCCAAGTCCTTCTGAGCCACTATAGAAATTCATGATTGCAAGGAAATTTTGCAATCAATGAGATGTGGTATGTGATAGCCCTCCCCTAGTATCGTACGATGCGAAAATACCTTATTCTAAGGGTTGGGAGGCCTCTTGAGGGATTTTATCATAGTACTCCCTGAACCGGAATCCCTTACTAAACACCTCTTGTTTTTAGAAGCCTATTCATTCAACCATTGCTTGGTATAGTGTTGGGTGCAGTATCATGACCAAAGATACTCACTACTGACTCCCTTTAGTAGAGATAGCAAATTCGTGGGAAGTGACTACCTGGAAATTTGAAGTTGGTGCACCTGTAGAAGTGAGTGTCATGGAGGGGAGCCAGCCAGTGCCACCAAAATTCTAAGCTACTCGCTCTCGAGAAGGAGAAGTGGTCAACACTAATCTGGGGTATTTTGGTGAGCTATACCAAGTATGCACACCTTTCCTACTAGGATTTGTACTTACTTTCAAAATATTTGTATCAAACAACCCAAGACAAGACAAGAGTGTTTGCCAAAGTTTTTGTTGAATTAATAAACAAATAAACACCTCTACAATCTAGAAAACCACATCAAACTGAAACAAATTTTCACAACCTTGTCAAAATTGCAGAAAAACCAGAATTTATTCATTGTAAACTACAACTGCTACTATGAAATGCAACTGACTGTTAAACAACGCATCTGCCAAATTTGAACTGCAACTGTTGATAAATGACACATCTGTTAATCCTAAAATGCAATTGATTGCCTTGAACTGCAATTGTATGACACTCAGAAAAACAAATTTCATTGTCATAATATGAGGTCAAACATTCAAAATCTATTTCTAATTACCTTTTTTACAGTGGTCTCTGTACAAAAACTAGAAAAATTTGCTCAAACTTTCCACTATTACACCTCTTAGATGTCACTTAGTCATAACAATAGGCATATCATTTGCAAACTTTAGTTGCATTTTAGGATTCCTCATCACTTTCAGATTAGTTAAACTCTTAGGTCATTATCTTAGCAGATTTTAGAATAGGCTAACTTTTCATACTTTGTACAAACCTTTGCTTCAAGGAAAATTATCATTGGACCAAGTCACTTGTCACACTTGTTGTCTTTATCATTTTGGTGAGTCTTTTCTAGGTCTAGTTTTGGAACTCACTTTGTCTCTTGGTCATTTCACTTGGTCTCACAAAAGGTCCTTTGACAATTCAAATTGAAGCATTGGCTAAACTTTGGATGTTTAGTAACCTCTTCTCAAATCTCCCAAAGTTGATTACCTTTTAGAGCTTTCCTACACTTTGCATACTTAGACATTGCCATTTTAGGATACCATCACTTGTCACCTTGCATTAGACATTCCTTTTTGGATCCTCATACTTTCCTTTTAGATGTTATTATCACTTTGCATCATTACCACTTTACATTAGACAATCAACAAACCCCCTTTGACATTATTGGCACATTACATTAAGACATACCTCCTTTTCCAAAAATACCAAAAACATAGTTGCATTAGCATTCATTCCTTATATCTAAAAAAAATCCAAAAAAAAGTATAGACTTAGTGTCATATCACTTCTATCCATAGACATAGTTCCATATCATTTACATTTCCCCTTTTGAGCATATCTTATATGGTTGAAACCAGGTCAAAAAGGAAACAAAGAGATAATATGGCTAACCCACAAGACTTTATCAATCCATTTGCAAACTCCTCAAAAGGGACATCAAGTCCTCACATATCCTTATTGGACAAATTTGTCACTAGAGACCAAAAAGGACATGTTTTAGTTGAAGACTTAGAGGTTGCTACTCAAGACCTAGAATTTTCCTCTTTTTTAGATGAATACTTAGCACAAGACCCCCAATGATATTTAGAAAATTATTAGCAGAAGATGCCACATTACCTCCTGGATTTGATATCAATACATTGCAAACTTCGTCTACCCAAGGAAACAACAAAATGGTCTCTAGTGGCTCTATCCCTCAAGTAAACACAACCATACCATTTGGAGGATCTACCCAATATGCAACAATAGTCCACACATCACCCTTTGGTACATCAAACATGACACCAGGCCTTAACTTCACCATAGGGGAAACATCATCAAATCCATTGGGTATCAATAACACAAGCATACGACAAATTCCACACCAAGCATCAACACCACTAGTTCCATACCGCAAATAGGGGTTTCACAAACAAGACATATACCTTTCATGCAATTTGGAAACCAACTCAATCCTTTGAAGAACATTCACATTCCCAACCAGCCAACATCAAACCAAAACCCATCTTCACGTATTACAAACCAAAATCCATCTTACACTCATACACTAAACCAAAATCCGTCACATAATGTTGGACCCCAAAATACTTTCATGGATCCCAACAATACACCCAACACATCATTGACACAAGTGGATGTTTCGCAAACACAAATGCAATCCCTTCAACAACAAATGGACAATATGACAATGTCTAGCAAAAATACCTATTCAAAAAAAGACTTATGTCCATTTCTCTTTGACAAAATTTTATATATGCCACCCTTCCCAAATGGATATGTCATACCAAACTTTCCAAAGTATAATGGGAGGTGTAATCATCTTGAACACATAAGGGAATTTTCCACAATGTGTATATACATTGCATATGACCCCACATATCTCATAAGACTATTTCCATGAAGCCTTTTTGGAATAACACTAGAATGGTTTTCTCAACTTCCATATGGCATAAGGTCATGGGGTGAACTTGCTGAAAAATTTGTTGAACATTTCACCTTTAACATTGACAATGAGATCACAATAGCCACATTATGTCATACTACACAAGACGAAGGAGAAAACTTTATTACCTTCTTCCAGAGATGGAGGAGTCTAACCAGTTGATGTCTGGTTGAAATACCTAAAGAAATAAAGGTCACTATATTCTTAGAAAACCTTAATCAAAAATTGAGAAGTGACCTAAGAGTACACTGTTGCACCTCCTTTGTTGAACTAGTGGAAAAGGGTATCATACTTGAAAAGGATCTCATTGAAAAAGGTGAAATTAAAATGCCAAATAAAAATCCAAATGTCTAAAGTGCCTCTAATGACAAGAACAAGTATTGATCCTGAAACAAGAATATAACCAATAATGGAATTATTGATGCTAAAACCATACACACAAGACCACTCATTATACTCAAAGGACACAACCCCTCTAACAACGCATCAAGAAATTTTGATCAAACTGCTAATGTTGTCCAAAACACACAACAACCAATAATGCAAAGGAAGTTCCCAAAACATTAATACACTCCCCTAGGGGAACCAATTGAATCAGTCTTTAAACAACTAATGCAGTACAACCTCATACAACTTCCTAAGCCAAAACAATATGATCTTGGACAATTTAAACCCTCTTGGTGGGATGACAACACTTTTTGCGACTTCCACTGAACTAGGGGCACAGTCTATCACAATGCTGATAGTTGAAAAGCATTATATGGGATCTCATGTAAAACAAAACTATTGAAGTTAATGGACAAAAATAACCATCCTCAAAAAAAAATCACAAAGTCTTTTCGGATCCATTACATGACCATGGAAAAGAAAAAGCCTTCAGTTTGAGAAATAAGACCAATAGTAATTCAGCCAATTATGCTAATGTCAAATATAACTATAACCACAGTACCATCATAAACCACATTCAAGTTGCCGATGAACATATCAACACCATTACCATTAAGAAACCTCCTGAATTTCTTGTCAACACTCACCGAACTAAGGTAACCATTCAAGGTCCTCCGCCACAACAACAACAATAGTCCTCCAAGCCTCAATACAATTTTCTTGACCAATTGGAAAAGACCTCAGCGCAAATTTCCATCTTGGAACTATTGCGTGTATCACCTGATCATCAAGTTGTCTTAGACAAAGCTTTGCAAGGCACGAAAGTCCCCACCAATCTTGATATCAATCATTTTCAAGAGATGGTAGGATACCTAACCAATTCCCATCATGCTACTTTCTCTGAACAAGATTACTCAACTAATAAGATAGACCACAATGACCCATTGCACCTCTAATTTTTTGTTCATAAAGAAAAAGTTAGATGAGTCTTGGTAGACAGAGGAGCAAGGTTGGAAATTTGCATAGGTCTTGAAACTAGTTAAGGCATTAGGCTTCTTAGAAGCATGTGTGGACACTACCAAGAGGATTTTCATTAAAGTCTATGATGATGAAGAACATTCTTTTGAAGGCGTAATCATGCTACCTATCAAAGTTAGACTGGAAGTACTAGATACCACATTCCAAGTCTTGAATCTTGAACTACCACACAACCTACTTCTCAGTCAACCATGGATCCATGCCATGAAAGCTATACCATCCACATACCATTAGTGCCTCAAGTTTCCTCATGAAGGCACTGAAATTATAGTCACAGGTAATCCCGACCCCTTTCAATATTGCAGCAATTTGAAAGGGATTACTCAATTCCAAGTGCCTATAAACCGTGAAGCTACAACATCCATTCCATCCAATTACATTGATCCATCCACTCTGACTAAATCCTCTATGTCCACCATTCCATCTGTTAGTCCCAAAATTCAGTTCCATGACATGGGATGTGGAGAATACTATATGGATAATTTACCAGTGAAAGACAATGCTAATGTTGTTGACAAAGATCAGAATGCCAATAATGAATTCAAGACAACTACAGAAGGAATGCAAAAAGATGTCTGTATTGTGATTGAAAACTTTTGGGACCCTGATAATACATCAGACTTTACCATATCTACTTTTACTCAAGCTTTTCATATCTATGATAACCCCTTGTTCAACCAAGACATTTACGATAACCCACTCTTTGATCAAGATCCCACTGAGGATATTCAATCATTGTCCTTCCATCCCATCTGCCCTGGGCTAGGATATGCATCTTCTTTTGTCACCTCTACTAAGCCACCTTATCGAGTCATTAAGGATGTGAAAGTTTCCTTTGATGTTAGCAATACTGAAAAGGATAGTCCCAAAGACTCCATTGATGGCATCGCTACTTCCGTTCATCTACTAAACGTTCCTATCACTTTTCCTACTTCCTCCATCTCACTCACATCCATTCGCATCATAGACATGGATCAACAAGTCGTAGCTCAAGAAAATAATAAAGGAAAAGCTCTAATGGATGAGCTATCTTTAAAAGGAGATCAAAAATCAAAAGATATAATGCAAAGAAAAGAAGATCAAGAAAATTCCTCTAGCCAAAATAGAAAGATATTGGATAAATAAAAAAGAAAAGAAGATCAAGACAAGTCCTCTAGTCAAAATAAAAAGCTATTGGACAAATCAAAAAGAAAAGAAGATCAAGAAAAGACCTCTAGCCAAAATAAAAATCTATCAGACAGATCAAAAATAAAAGTTAAAAGTGAAAGCAAGAAAAATTTGATCTCCAAGTATGCCTCTCCATCAAAAATTATTGGGAGCATCTATCAAGGAAAAATGTCAAGAAAAGAGCTTGTTGATCCAATGTCTCCATCCATGTCAATCTCAATCATACCATATATTCCATTCCACCCATACATGTTCACATATCTGTCATATCATTCCACCTCCATTGGTGATGTATTTGAATGTGTCTTTGATGACGACCCCTTCATGTACTCTAGCTCATTGGTCACCCAAGCTCCTTTTCAGCTAAAGCCTGATGGCCCACGTTGTGTGCACATTTGGGATCATACCATATCCTTTTCTTCCTTAATATTTTCCACTTGGACTCCTCATCTTGATCGGGTCCTTTCATCTAGCAAGGTAATCCACACAGGATTGGGGCATCGTTGGTGCACGAGCACCTAGGAAACACCAGGCAGTTACACTAGGTAATTACGAATCTAGGATGAATTTTTGTTTTTGATGTGTTACCATGAAGGTCATGTTGACCATTGAGTAGAGGAGATAGCTTAGGGATATGTTTGATCTCTAGGATAGAAATTGAGGAAGGGTGGATGAGTTTAGAAACTCGTTTTACTTAGTTTACTAGAAATTGGCAAAAGTTGCAAAATGGTGCATTTTGCAACTTTGCCACAATGTAATTGACATGTCCGACCAAGGGGAGGCATAACTACTTTTGTTGACCTATATAGGGTGTGCCTCGACCTGAGAGATAGGTTGGAAGCATTTTACTTTGATTGGAAATTATTGAAGTTTTGAGTTCAAGAAGAAACAACTGTGTTTTGTGAGAATTTTTCTGATTTTTGCATTGTAGTATTGCTTTAATGGATTGATCATAGCACTAAAATCTGTGTAGGATGTAGAGTAGTCTTTCTTCAAGCTTTGTGTGGCATTTAGATAGGTTTCTAATTCATTTTTCTACTTTAATTGTAAATAGTTTTGTTCCTTCACTGTTGCTGGTCTGAACCAGACAGTTTGCAAAGAATGGGGTATTAGTTCACTTTCCCATTGTAAAAATTGTACAACCCTTTTGGGAATAGTGACTAGTCTCCATGGCTGTAAATATAGTAGGGTTTAGTTTCTTTGAAAGCACAAGAGCTGTTGGAAAAGTCTTGCCCTAGGCGAGCCAGGGAAGAGTCTGGCTAGGGAAGACCTCAGAGTAGGGCACTAAAATTGTAGGGGTGTCAACTTTTTGACAAATCATTGCTTGGAGAAGACAGATGAGTGTCTTGCCAATGCATAGCATGGAGGAGGAAGCTCCATCAATCCATCTGATTTGAGAAAATTTTAGCAATTTCAAAGCAGCCAGGGAAGGGCTAGAAAGACCTAATTTTAC
The DNA here is from genome assembly GCA_007258455.2 of Sequoia sempervirens. Classification (NCBI taxonomy): domain Eukaryota; kingdom Viridiplantae; phylum Streptophyta; class Pinopsida; order Cupressales; family Cupressaceae; genus Sequoia; species Sequoia sempervirens. The sequence goes on from VDFB02331316.1 coordinate 40,975, forward strand.
CCATTTTCAAGTTAGGGTGTTGTACGGACGGTGGAGACCTAAGACCTCAAAAATCTTTGAGAGGTGGGAAAATGAACTAGGAATCCCAAGAAAAGATTAGGGATTTCTTTGGAAAGTTTTGAATACTAACCTATTTTCTCGGAGAAGGAGGCCTAATTGGGGCTCCTAGGCTAGTAGCCTTCAAAGACCTAGATGAGGGTTTGGTGGAAGCAATGACAAGATGGAGTTAGGAGGATCCTTCATAGCCATGATGGGATGGAAAGAAACTGTTAGAAACCTCTCCACACCCCTGCAATGCTAAGTTCAAGGTTTGGAGTAGAATAGCCTTTAGGGTGGATTAAGGGCTAAGGAAGAGTTGGAGACATTGCACCAAGATTGACTTGGCAGGTTGATTCATGATGGTAGTGGGGTTGGCAAAGAGAACCAAGGGAACCTAACCAAGAAGAAGTTCCTATAGGTTAAGGTGGTGAAGCAAGACACCAAGGAGGTCTTGCAAGCAAGACCTAGAGTAGGAATTAGTGATTGATTCCTCCAACTTCCCTATCAATCGTTAAGGTAGTCTATGGATCTAGTGTTTATCAATTCTATACCTAGCTTTAGAGAGCTAGGCAAAAAGTTTTGAAAAATACAAAAAAATAGAAAAATAAAAAAAATCGTTACCTAGATGAAAACCTGGCAAATAGGCATCTTGGTAACACCAAAAACAATTTAAAAAAAATCAATAAAATAGTAAAGAGAAATAATTTGTCTAATAGTGAAAACCATTTCAATGGCACTTTGGATAAGTACCATGGTGAAAACCTGGAAAATAGGCACCATGTGTAGTCAACTTTTCTCCTTTACCTACCATCATTCTAATTTGACTTCCTTGTCATATCACCTATCTTTCCTATCCATATGCCTTATAATTTATCCTCTTCATATCACTCATAATAAGCGGTTGTCCTTTCCATAACTTGGAATGATTGACATCAAGCACACTTCGCATTCCCAATTCCATTCCATTCTAATAAATTGGTCTTATACCCAACTGGGGGTAGGCACTTGACCTACATCATTTGGATCTTACACTTGTTGTTCAGAGGACGTAAAATCAAGGAAAAAAGTCCATAAAAATTAAAAAATGTCCTAAGAAAATCTATAAAAATTAGAAAATATCCTAAAAAAATCCATAAAAATTAGAAAATATCTTGAAAAAATCCATAAAAATCAGAAAATTCCTTGAAAAAATCCCTAAAAAATCATAAAACGACAAAAATCAAAAAACATCATAAAACCTCAAAAAGATAAAAAAATCAAAACATGTCAAAAAACAAAAAACATCCAAATAATTTTCAAAATCCAAAAATAGAGTCTAAGTTACTCATGTTAGTCTTCATCATTGTCAAACTATGTTGCCTCTATGACTGAATGTAGGCAAGGCCATATATCAATGCACCCATGAGGCATTAGGTTATTCCTTTTAGGTTTGTTAGAATAAAATCATGACTTGGTTCTTTGTCCATAAAACAGATTCAATGGTCATGTCGAACTACAAAGTCTCTATGCATTGTTATGTAGGCAAGGCCATATGTCGATGAGCCCTCGAGGCCACCTAGGTCAGTCCTTTAGGGTTCATCGTGTCAGTCAAATAAGTCAAACATTATTGTCAAAACACCAAATAGTTGTCGAAACATCAAGACAAGTCACACATTAACACGACAAACAAGCCAACAAGGTCATCAACCCAAATCAAATAAATTGTCAAAATAGTCAAACCATCAACACAATCAACCTATGTCTTATGTAGGATGTGTCCTTCCTAAAATCAAACATTGTCACTTAGTCAAACATCATTTTTGGCCTCCTACAATGATTTTAATAACTAAGCCTTTACAACCATGACTCAGAGATTGGAAATCTAACTTGAATAGCTATCTCAATCATCATGAAGGTGCATTTAAATTGTCAACCCAGGGACGTGAACTTGAAATGGGTCAGCACAATATGTGCACTAGGAACTCAAAGTAGTCATTGCATTCTACAGTTAAGAAACACAATACTGAAAGTAAATTTTTTGAATATCAATCAATGACTATGCTAAGCTGAAATGCATAACAGGAATAAAAATATGAGCAACGAACAGGACACTACTCTGTCTGCTTTGGCTACAGGAATAGTCACAAAATGGAATTCTAGTGGCTACAGGAATAGTCAATGCCAGATTTCTAACTAAGTACTAAACAAAAAGTAATACTAAACTAATGCCAAACTAATAATACGGATTACTCACCAAGTGGGCCCCCTTGGATAAGTATCCTCTAACTAATAAGAACTCAAGTGCTCAAACTCAAAACTTTATTTTATTCACTATAAATCATGCATATAAGAGAGTAATGTATTTGTATCACTGAAACTGGAGAATGATAGTACAATATCAAATTGTGCAACCTCAAGAAGGAGCATCAAATCATTATTTATACTACAGCTAAACAAGGCAGTCAACTCCATGAATGGGAGGATTCCATTTAGGGAAAATAGGGGAAAGTAGAGCGATGGCGGTTACACATGCATGAAATCTGGTCAGACATGCAAGTCCAGATGCATATCTAGCACATTAGTAATGCCCATGCATGCTCGATCATTAAGGTCCACTACAAGGAAGTTATGTTCAGTGTCATGAATAATCTTTTGCCGTCGACTACCTTTGACTTGGAGTGATTCCTCAGCTGGTCGTTATGGTGCATGCCTAGCTGGCGGTGTCTTCCTCAACTTGGCGTATTAAATCTGCATGGCAAGGTCAGGACACATAATAACTGCACATCTATAACCACTCTAAGAATCATTCATTAATTACATGCAAAATCAATATAGTTAACCCACATAATATGCCAAATGTCATTAAAGCTTGTAGAGATAGGATAATGTCAAATGTCAATGGTTTGAGGGAAACATTATGTAGATACCAACATTTAATCATCAAGGTTCATGACATCAGCCAACAAATAGACTATAGATCCTCCCCAAAACTAGACCAAAAACTAGGCTCATCACTCCCCCCAACCTAACATTTTTTTGGTCCTCCAGTAGGGGAATATTTGTTCTTCTACTTGGTCAAGGCTTTGAAATTTGCAACTGAGAGTTGTCCAACATTAGTGGTTGTAGTCCATGAATTAGGATCCCAATAGAATCCTCTCAATCTGTCAAACCTATTCCATCTTTGCCTCTCTACAGCAACGTCAAACTGGTAAAATCTGAAGTTTGTCACAGGCCACATGAGCATTGGTGGCTGGAAAGTTAGGGGAATTCAAAGTCACCCCTATGTTCTTCCAATCTCAATATATCTATCAATTCTTTTTAGTGTTGCAGCATAATTGTGGATGGAATGAGGCTCAGCCTGTTTCAGCTCATCAGTCAAACTAGTCCATCTTTGTGACAAACATCTACTCATGGTTTCCTCCTTTTTTGTTGTCTTTACCTCATACTCATTGTAAACTGCCTCAATCCAAGGCATAATCCTATTGCCATAACTTGTTCTGAGCAGCATTCTATGCCATTCTCTGTAAATATCCCTTAGGTTGCTTGTTTTAGCTCTAACAGGTAGAGGGATATCAGACTCCAATTTCTTATAAGAACCATGTTGTTGGCCCCAAATAATCTCATTTTGTACCCAAGAAATGAATGCTCTCAATTGAACATCCCCAACATATAGTAGCGGATTCCAATCATGGTCTTTTGTGACAGCGTAATTATGCAAATAAAATTCACATAACGAATTCTTCATTTTGAGGGAGGCAATCCTATAAGCATTGAAAAATTTCATAGGGGTATCAATAGAAGGATTCAATCCTGAGACAATTCTTGACATCTTAAAAGAGAGATACTTCTCTTTCAGGAGCAGAGCATAGACCCTTGGAGGGGTCCTACATTCTAGAATCTTTGGTGCCAAAGCTGCCATATCATCCACCCTCTGCTTCAAGGTGGAAATTTCTGCATTTTAATCCTCTATCTCCTCATCCTTCTTTTGAATTTCCTCCTTTAATTTCCATTTTTCCTTTTTCCATTCTTCCTCCCTCTTTGTATTTCTTTCCATAAATTCAAAATTTTTGCATGTATTGTAAAACCAAGAGGATTATGAATGCCTACCAGTCTTTTTGTTGATAGCGGCTCCTGATAAGGCACTATCTGTATGGACTTAGGTTGTCCAGTTATCTTTGGTTGCAAGGGTGTTGTTTCTTCTTCCTTTTGCTGCAGGGACTCTTATTCTTGTTGTGGTTGCAGGGACTCCTGCTTTGGTTTTGGCTATTGCTACAGGACCTCTTGGTCATGTTGCAGGAAGTCCTGATTTTCCTCCAATTCTTTTGCAATGCTAGCAAGATCGGCCAATGTTATATGTGTTTCTCTCCTAAATGTCTTCTTCTTCAACATTCTCCTACTACATTGGATCTTTAAGGTCCTCATGTGAGGTTTCACCAGGTTTAGGGCTTTCCTGCGGAGGGGTACCAATCGCAAGCCCAACTGGTCTTGATTTCCTAGGAGGTCTCTCACATTTTCCTTTGGCTACAGGATGAATAGTAGCATCCTTCCTCTTCTTAGAAATTGGCACTTTTATTTCTATAGGTTGTGTCTTAACCTTCCCTTTTCTCATTTCTACCTCTCTCTGTTGTGCCCTAGTTTTCATTAGGGTTTCAAGTGGGATGTCATCATCAGAATATGAAGAAGAGCTTTCTTTTTTTGAGTGCTCTGTTCCAGATGAATTGATTTCTATGGTTTCTTCTACTGTAGGAGGATTCATGCTAGAGCCACCACTAGATGTTGAAGCACTAGGAATGGATTCAACTGTGCTTACTCTCCTGCTAGACCTATGGAATTGAGGAAAAGCCCTAGGTTGCAAGTGCTCAGGTCTAATTTTATCAACATATATAAACTCTTCCCAATTCATCCCAAATACATCATGTAGAGACTTTTCAACTAACAATTTAATCAAGCAATGGTGGGAAACAAAATTATCCCTACCTTTTTGGGTCTCGGTTGCCATAATTGAGAGAAGATTGTACAACACATTGGGCACATTCATCCTCCTTTCGTGCCTCATGTGATTCAAAAGCTTGAAGTGGATAGAATGCAAGTTTGACTAGTGACCCTCACAAGTGATGTATTTAATAACATAAACAACTATCTACTTCCATGGCTCGGGCAGAGACATTCTCTTTGCACCATGTTTGTCAATGCTCAATGGGGGGTCGTTTGGCTACATAAACCCGACCCTAGCTGATTTGGCATCTCTGGAAGCAGGGTAGTTTTCACCATCAGCTAGTAACCCTATGACCTCTACAATTCTTTCCTCTTTTTCCACAACTTCCAACCCTTTTACTATGGCTTTTCCTTCTAAAAATGTCTGGGAAAATTCAAGGGAAATGCTTTCATCAAAGCCATCTAGCTTCAAGAAGTAATCTAACCATCCACAATTTCTAAATTTTTCCAGGCACTGTCCATCCTGTAGTAAAATATCATGCACTGTGGGTTCATTTCAAATTAACCCACCTCCCATTGTCTACAATCAAACAAATGATTTGCAACTTCTTTCCTACAATTCTCGTTTGAAAATCAAATGCACTTTCCTGTAGTATCTACTAAATTTCAATACCAACCTGCTAAATTTCTAGTGCTCGTGTTGACTGAATTTCCTTTCTTTTGTTTTTCCTTCTTGCTTGCAACTCAAGATTACGACAGGGAAATAATGGCAAGAAATGGAGTGATAAAAGGAAATTATGATAGGAAGAAATTGCGGTTGCAGTTATTGTCACTTCACACATGCAAGTTGTTCTTTCACTCAAATTTCAAATCAACTCTTTTCAAATTTTTTGACGTAGCCTAATATGATTTGACACATGGGA